>CM050164.1:311946738-312171738 GCA_027410445.1 Discoglossus pictus | reverse complement strand
GGTGTCATGATGTACTCACATTCCACTTGGAACTTAGGGGTAGGGGTTATAATGCACCTCAATGGAGCATTCATTTATTGATTTCCCCTTCTAGCCCAACTAATAGAGGCTGAAGGAGGTAGGTAGGGGTAGCTTAAGAGCTTGGGGTGATCCACCCGATTCCACACATACAAGTAAAGGTTATGGCGGGTCTAGATAGGGTTTATTATTATGCCTCTCCTACCCACAGCACCAGGAGTTCAGTGGAAGAGTTCCCCTAAGGTTTCATGGTTACTAATAAGGTCCAGGGTCCCCTGTTTATTATTTTTCTATATATGCACATCCCATCGGTAAATGGGTGAGGCAGCAAACAGGTCTTAAGCCCCTTCATGAGGGGTTAACCTCATTTACTGCAGCAGTTGCAGTGAGTGGAGGTTGTTTCAGGGGACTCAGGAATCTCCTTATTATTTATAATATAGTTTACACTTTGAAACCCTTTTCCATTCTTAATAAATTTGTTTTGCAATATTATTCTATTCAACCAAGGTGTGAAATGGTTTCGCCAACTTGAAAAGACTCCATAATATAACATAAGGACTGACAGGTCCTTACCTCTCTAGTAAGAATAGTCTGTTTTAGCAAAAGTATCCTGACAAAAAGAATGGCCTCTTATATATAAGCATTCTCAACTGTTTTGCACTGCTGCAAATGTAAGATCCTGTATTTTAGGCTTGAAAAGCAATGATCCACTGATGATTAACGTATAACGGTAATGCATTTACAAGTTAAGCTCATGGTTGTGTGTTGGTCAAATGTTTTTAATATGTTTTCTTATTTTCTTAATTGTCTGTTCTCTCCTGAAGCAGAACTGCCTTTGTCCCCCCACCCTGTGGCCAGCTCTGCCTGGAGGTTGAATTATCCTGGAAGCTGAAAGCAGGCTGGGCTATGACATCACTGGCTCTTCCCTGTGACATAATTAGTCCCTCCACATTACCTACACAGAGGTAAACGATGCAGTTTCAGCATAGGCTCCACCCAGTGACAGTGCATAAGCCATACTGAGTCTGAACATGCCAATTCTAAACCAAAGTGCAATCAAACTTTTTTTCTTTTTGTCCACCTTCCAGGCAGAGTTGGACACAGTTGGATAAAAAACTGACAGCCAAGATTCAGAAAACCAATATTAACTTTTATTTACTTATTTAATAGTTTTACCCAATAAACAAACAAACATATGCACTTTACTAGTAAATTAACTACAGAGGTAGTAATAACCAATAAGATTCCTAATGAAATGTTTATTTAGATGCTGTATTGCTATAAATTTGTCATTTCTGGGATTCAAAATTTAAATGATTATTTTGTCTGCATTTTAAACTTTTTTTCTTTTAATACAGTGCAGCTAAAACTAATGATGTGTTCCTTGCCACATAGTGTTTTTATTTTACTTTAATTATCCTCTCATTATGACACACTATTAAATTCAAAATTGTATTACTATGCAGCACTGCCATTTCTGCAGTGTAATCAAACTATTGTTCGAAAATGGGTTATAACAATGACTTTGGAAAAAACAAAATGCTGAGATATGTATATTTGCTTTTTTTATGTTGCAACAAAATGGGTTAGAAGTGTTATATACTTTATCAGTTTTTAAACATGTCTAACTGTTTTTCCATATGGTGTTCATTTATCTGCTTTATTGAAACACATTTTATCACTCACACACAGTACTGACTGATTTGTTATACAGTGAAGTCAATATAGAGTGACTTAGCTAAAATTAGTTGTTTGTAATTCAATATTAAAGAACTGCTGTACAGTGCACACTCTTCCGAGAAGATTTATTCTAATACCTTCGACATCCAATAGGGGTGGAGAGCAGCAGCCCTATCAGCTACATTGATCTTGTTTTTGCTAATCAAATTAAACACTATTGTATGACTGAAATACATAAAATTCTAGACATGTGTCATTTTTCTGCTTCTGGAATCCATGTCTTAAATAAATATATTTTTATTTTGAAAGGCAAGAAATGGTAAAAGTGTCTGTGTTACTGCATGAAAATAGGGATACCCCTATTATTCCATCATGTTATGGTCTCTAGGATATGTAAAACAATCCTAATGAACAATACAGTGTACAATATTTTCACCTGCTAGGTAGAATATCACCGAGACATAGCATAACATGGCATGTGGCTTATACACATGGAGAAATGTAATGCTAGGAGGGAGCTCGTTACCATGGCATCTTGTGATATGTCCAGTATTCTAATGCAAAATGCTGCAAGGCTGTATTGTGACCTTCATATAAAAATTCCTTTATGCAGCATAGACTGTAGTGGAATGGATCAATACTCAAGTGTACTACAGCAGTGTCAATGTGATTTAACAAATAGAGGTACATAATGCTCTGAGAGCATAGATTTGCCATGTGTTTCATAAAATATACATGTGATTACTATACTGTAGTATACAATTATACCCACTGGTGTTGCACCATGCAGATAAATTGCATTTTTTATGCCAAAACTGGACAAGCTCTGTAATTTGAAGAAACACTTCATGGTATTCAGCATGTGGGAATATTAATCTTGCGGTAGAGTCCTACTTCTGGACCCAAACACAAGACCAAACTGCTAAACAGCAGTTAAACAGTAGGAACACAGTAGGTAAATAAAATGTAATAGTAATCTTAGCGAGAAATATGTTGTTGTAGAAAGCTATGCAACACTGCTTTATGGTGGTTACCTCTTTATTTTATTTTATTTTTGAAAATTAGACAATACTATATATATAATATTCATAATGGGAAAAAAAACATATTTCTTTTAAAAATGTATAATCTTTATATTGATTATTACTATTATTTACATTTTATGTAATAGACCCTATCTCCATTTGGCCATTTACTAACCAAGGGGGTTATAGTAATATTATGAAAACCAGCCCTTATAGGTTGGTGCTTATGTGGAAGGGAAGCTAATGTGGTTTAAAGGCATCCAGTGTATATAGAAAATAAGCAGGATGTAGGAGCCAAATACAATTTGAGGGGGTCCATTTTAAAAAGACAGAGCCTGGTGAAACAGTGGACAAATGAATGAACATAGGATCCTGGTATGATTCAGTTCTGGGCCCCTCAAAAAGAAATGTGCAGACGCAATGTTTGCTCACACCACTGAAGCCCCCCATACATTGTAGAATGATTGTGTGCCTGTACAAATCATGTGTACTGCTGAACCCCATTACAGAGAACTGTGTTGATATATCAACTTTACTCAAATTCTCAGTTAACTAAAATGCAATCGCTTGCACGCCTGCTTGTTAATACCTTACCTAAGATATTTTTCTCCCCTTTACCCAACTTGTTCACCTGTTTTGTATATGTGGAATGCACTGACCTACAGACTTCTGTAACAAAGCTGATACCTCTCCTACAGCTGCTCCAGACCAGACAAATTCATATTTCTCTGTATAAAAAACAGGGGAGAACAGTGGCGGCTGGTGACTTTCCAAGTTGGTGGGGCAGAAGACAGAGACCTGGCCATTCCCTTTACATTGACGCCACCCAACATGATAAACTCCTCCCCTTCACAACATGTTACCCCTATAGGCCCTGTCCACTTACAGACTACACCCATTTGGGTTTTTTCCTGTCACTCCACTTACTTATTATCTTGCTGAGGTTGAGGTGGTTCTGGTTCTGGTCATTATTCTTATGCTGGGAAGTTCCTGCATTTTCTTGATGAGGGTGAAGTGCTGCTGGTTCTGCTTACTTTTCTTATGCTGGGAAGTTCCTCCATTTTGTTGATTATATGCAATAATAAAATAAAACACATATGAGTACACATTAGATCAGGACATAGGCCCTCCTCTCTATCCCCTCCTCTTTCTCTCTCCCTTCCTCCTTCTCTCTCTCTATCTGTCCCTTTCTCTCTATCCCTCATTCTCTATATCTATTCCTCTCTTCCTGACGATTCCTTTATCTATCCCTCTCTATCAATCCCTCTCTCTATCCCTCTCTTCCTTTTTTCCTCTTTTACTAGTATATAGACTGTGTCTTTAATATTCCTTCAAAGCACTAATGACATTGTTGATTTCATAACTTTGCAGGATTGTATACAGCAGACACTATTTTTGCATCATATATACTGATCAGGTCAGGCCATTGGTACCTTTGGATGTCAAGCTGAGCTCTGCATTCCTTGCAGCAAGCACTGGGTTCAGAGCACTCACAACGTGTCCTCCTGTAGACTGAAAACATAGCAAGATAATATTAGAATTTATAATCCTAATAGGAGCTTTTCATGCTATAAGAAGGTAGAGAGCTCAGTTTTGTTGAAAAAGCATATCCCAGACATGCACTGGATTTCTATCTCCTATCTATCTATCTATTTATCTATCTATCTATCTATCTATCTATCTATCTATCTATCTATCTGGCCCTCTATCTATCTATCTATCTATCTATCTATCTATATATCTATCTATATATCCCTCTACCCTCTCTCTATCTATCCCTCTATCTATTTATATATATATCTCTGTCTATCCCTTTCTATCTATCCCTATCTGCATCTATCTATCTATCTATCTATCTATATCTATCTATCTATCTATCTATCTATCTTCTACCCCTCACTCTCTCTATCTTTCCCTCTCCCCCTCTCTTTATCTTTACCTATGAGACTATATATATATATATATATATATATATATATATATACACACATACATACATTACAGTGTCATACAAACTCTCTGTCTGGCTTGTATGTGTTCTTGGCTCCTAAGTGTTAACTATTTTTGTCCACCCCTGAGTATACATATAGTTATATGCATATAAAGAAAAACAGAAATTATATATATATATATATATATGTATATACACACATACAGGAAGTTATATTTACAGTTATACAACATACAAAATACACATATAAAGCATTTTCATAAATAAATACAAGTCATGAGTATTTACATCTATTTACAGCAATACAGAGCATGCAATATATTTACACACAAATACACACAAAGTAAGCTGTATATACACATATTTACAAACACAACATGCAATATATGCAAATATGTTCACACATAAACACAGTATGCAGTATATATACATATAATTACACACATACTCACAGCCTGCAGTATACCCATATATGTAGATACAATATACAAAATATTCATATATTTACACACAGACACAGCAATTAGTATATACATATAAATACACACATACACAAAATGCATTTACACACATATTTGCAGACATACACACACATATACACACACATACAACATGCAATATATGAATATATATATATATATATATACATACACACATAAAACAGAGCATGCAATATACATATATTGACACACATACACACACAGCATGCTGTATACACACATGCCATGCAATATATACATACATTTATACAGAAACAATCACACCTAGACAGAACTGACAAGTAGCTTCACTGTGAGAGTGACTTGGGATGCTGAGGAGACTAACAGAATGTAGTTGTAAGTTCTATGGAATAATAAATAAATAAATAAGAGCCTGTCTTCAATACTTACATTTATTGTGACCACCTCCTGATACCCATGTTGCTCCATGCTGCTCCTTTAACTTCTCCCTCACACACAGCTACGCATGTGTCTATGAGGTAATGTATGTGCTCTGCAGTGCCTCTAGTGGCAGGAATGAGTGGACGCTGCAGTCAGACGCCCCAACAGCTTTTAATCAGGCTGCACAGGGAGCTCTGCTGAGCCTCTCTTCCATGTAGCAGAGCCCTATCTAGAGGCTTTGGGCGCCGTCCCAGTAACTCAGTGGCTCCACCTTCAGGTACCTGACTGCATGACAGCCGCCGTGTAAATGCATTACACAGACAACTTTTTTTTTGTTTTAATGTCTGTTTTTGGGGGGAGGAAAATGAAAGAGGGAAGGGAAAAAGATAACCACTGTCTGATAGAATTATAGGAATAAAGAATAAAACAAATTATAGAATAAAATATGCTTTTATGGACTCTAATTTGGGAGGGCGGTTGCCCAGCTGCCCCAATGGACCAGCCGCCCCTGGGGGAGAACTAGGTATCATGATGCTTGAGCATTTAGATGTAGGAATAGGGGTTCATATGTCTGTTTATTAATATAGGATGAAGTCCAAAAATGAGAGGCAGAAAAGAGAAGAGGAGAGACAGAGAAGAGGGAGAGAGAAGAAAAGATAAGGGAGTGTGTCATGTGTCATGAACCATTTGAGGGGCAACGTGCACCACATGACTTTCCCTCTAGGTTGTGACTTTTGTGTTCAATCTCTCAGCGCCCAGCTCTGCCTCAGGACCATTTCTCAGTAACTCCGGAAATCACAGGTTACAGGCTGTTACTTATTTATTAAAAAAAGTATAACCAATTCTTCCTGTCCCTTTATGTATTTATGTAGGATAGCTCAGAATACAAGCAATACTCATGCACCCTGGTTTAATGCTGAGACAAACTTTTTATTTTTTCACTGACACATCTTTTTAACCGAATAATAAACCCACATCTCCCACTCCCCACTTTCTATAGCCAAACCTCCTTTTTATAATTCACCTCCCTGTATGACTGTATGAGGGATCTGCTTTCTTAACCTGTTAATAGACTATTACCCCCCCCCCCCCCCCCCTCTGGTTGCCAGATACACAGCTTGGGGTTATCTTGTTAGGTCACTTCAGATTTTATAGCTGTATTTTGATCATGCATGAGAAACTAGGAAGTAGAGTAACATCTGGTCTGCCTGGAACAAACACCAATGCCACATCCTGCATCATCCTGCAGTACACCCTGGAGACCTACCATTAACTCCACCCTGTAGTAGGGGGCCACTGCAATGTAATAGCCGGCTTATTTAGATCACCATACTGTTCCTGAAAACCAATCTCCTCCGAAACCAGTCAGTCCAGCTATTTTAATAGCTTACCTCCTTGCTGGTGCCCCAGGAATTCCATTCACTGATTCATAAGAGCTGCTGCCAGGTCCTCCTCCATGGCAACCGAATGTGCTCTCTACTGGGCAAATCATCTGTAGGTCTCTGCATCTCCTCCAAGCCACTGAAAGAACTTGATTTCTATCATGGATACGTTTCCAGAAGCCATCCTCGCTGCTGGTTACTGCACAGAAATGCCACCACTGCCAACTAATATGTCACGACCCAGAGATGAGGGGGCACGTCACCCCAAGACTCTGGGTTGTGACTTTTGTGTTCAATCTCTCAGCGCCCAGCTCTGCCTCATTTCTCAAGAACTCCAGAAATCATAGGTGACAGGCTCTCATAATTTATTAGTAAAAAAAAAAACGATTTTCCTATTCCTTTATGTAGGATAGCTTAGCATACAAGCAATACTCATGCACCCTGGTTTAATGCTAAGACAGACTCTTTATTTTTTCACAGACAAATCTTTTAAAACCAAACAATAACCCTCCTCTCCTTTTTCTATAACTAAACTGCATTCTCATAATTCACCTCCCTGTATGAGGGGTCTGCTTTCTTACTGTGACCTCCCCACCACGTTACTAGGCTATAAAACCCCTCCCTGGTTGCCAGATACACCAGAGCATGGGGTTATCTTGGAAGGTCTCTTCAGATTTTATAGCTGTACTTTGATCAGGCGTGAGAGCCTATGGAGTAGAGTAACATCTGGTCTTCCTGGACTAAATACCTCTTAATCATATAGTATAAACCATTTCTGCCTCCTTACATCAATAGCAGCACATACAGTCAGGTCCATTAATATTGGGACATCGACATAATTCTAATCTTTTTGGCTCTATACACCACCACAATGGATTTGAAATGAAACGAACGAGATGTGCTTTAACTGCAGACTTTCAGCTTTAATTTGAGGGTATTTACATCCAAATCAGGTGAACTGTGTAGGAATTACAACAGTTTGTATATGTGCCTCCCACTTTTTAAGGGACCAAAAGTACTTTTTAATACTTGGTTGCAAATCCTTTATAAAACAAACTTTCACTTTTTAATACTTGGTTGCAAATCCTTTGCAGTCAATTACAGCCTGAAGTCTGGAACGCATAGACATCACCAGACGCTGGGTTTCATCCCTGGTGATGCACATCGTGTTAGTTTCATTTCAAATCCATTGTGGTGGTGTATAGAGCCAAAATGTTTAGAATTATGTCAATGTCCCAATATTTATGGACCTGACTGTATATTTTAACAAATAAACCATGACAGTAACAATATGTACACATTATTTCTTTAAGCATGACACATAAAAATAAAAGACAAATTGTCACAGTCCTTAAACACATCTCATGTCCATTTTAATAGCCTTTGATATTAGCAATCACATGTGTTAGGGTTCCAAATAATAGGGTTGCTTGTGGAGTTTATGAGAAACCCAAAATCAATCCTGACAGAGAGGAAGAAGAAAAGAGGAGAGAAGAAGAGAGAACAAACAAGAAACAAAAGTGAACAGCTAGGGAGATAAAAGGCAGAGAATATGACAAGAAGTGAGGGAATAATTGAAAAATAAGGTTTGAAAGAACAGAAGGCAAACTGGAGCAATGAGAGACAAAGAAGAAAGAGTTAATGAGAAGAAAAGAACAGGGAGAGAGAGAAGCAAAGAGAGAAATTGTAAAGTGAGAGAGTAGCAGAGAAACCAATAGAAATAGAGATGGGGAGAAAAGAAAGGACAAAAATGGAGAGAAAAGACATGAAAAGTAAGAGAGTGAGGAAGTGTATAACAGAGGAAGAGGCAGAGAAGGAATAGAAAACAAGAATGAAAGAGAAGAGATTGAGTGAACACAATGAAAACTAAAAGAGTGAGAAGATCACAGATAATTATAATGTTCAGAAAGAAATAGAGGAATATAAGAGAGGGATACAAGAATAGAGATAAAATAGCATACTGTAGATGGAGAAGAGTGGAGAGGTAAAAGGAGAGATAAAAAGAAAGTGAAGAATGAAAAGAGAGGGACTGAAAGAAGAGAGTAGAAGTGATGTGAAAAGAGAGAAGGTTTGAGAGAGATACAGTCGTGAGAGATAGATGAGGGTACCAAAAACACCCAGGCCATGGTCTATAAAAGCCTCCAAAGTAGTGAAATAATGACTCAGAGTCCACAGGCAAATAACCCATCTAAGGAAGCTGATCAGCAGGACATACCTCACTGAGAAAACCAGGTCATTATACAGAACAAGCTAGAGCTTTACATGGCTTTAACATGTTTTGAATATCTAATATTACACACCGATAACTAATGACCAAGCACAGGATGAGTGCCCATCGGCTGGAAAATAGAAAACAGCAGACACATGTAGACCTGGAAAGATAAGAGAGGACTTGTAAGCAATAAAAATCAGGTTAAATTGAAAATAAAGCACAGCACAGCAACTAAATAAGTTGGAAACCATGTCCCCATATCCTCACAATCTTATAATCTAGTGTCAGTGTGTTGGGGGTTATTCCCATCCCCCAAGTTTCTACACTACTGAGCTTTTGTTATGACTGTGATTGTACTATATTGCTCTATTCCTAATATTTTGGCAGCCAATCTAGATCAGGCATTTCAGATTTTACTCCTTGGGGGCTAGGCTAACATTACATGATATCTAAAGTATAAGTGGGACAATCAAGTATGGGACAGATCATTTTGATTTACGTGCATGATGTCACACATGGATAGCTTGCATAGAATCAAAAGATCCAGCAGCCTGCAATATCTACCTAAAAAATATGCCCCAAAAAAAGAAAACATAATATGCAAGAGAAGAATAATATAATATTGGATTGAGAGGTTGCCGTGTGGAGCAGGCCACTTAGATCTGTATTCAGCATAATAGGCATCAAAACCATGTACAAGTTGGAAACATTACTACATCATATACTGTATATCATAGATCTCTTGTACTAAATTATTAATTACTTTATAGCATATTTTTTCTTATGATTTTCATTTACATAGTTATATATTGTGGAGAAGACGTGTTTCTTCTCCAGATATGCATTGAAAATGTAATACTATGTAATTTTTTATTCTCAATATAATCATTTTCACCTAACTAAACCTTACATTTTCTCAAAAATTCCCCATTTACTTTAGACATACTCCTTAATTGTTCAACTTTCTATTCAAATATCAAATAGACAAGACAGGTTTGGATACTGATGGTGCAGAACATAATGTAAAAACAGCTTGTGTGTGGATATAACAAATCTATAAACAAAGAAAATAAAATATGAAATGCCTATTACAAAAGCACCTGCATTTGCACATTAAACTTATGAGCATATACATTCAGAAATATTGGATCTTAGTGACAGCAATTAACAATGTCTTCTCTTTGTGGCTCTGATCAACCTAGTTTGTTAATCTTATTCTGTTCAATTCATGTGCAGAAGAGATCCAATATAATATGTAGTCAAGAGATTCAACTCTACCATTACAGAATGGTCTTTTCAATGTTATTATAAAAAATATCTACATAACATAATATAGTTTTTTTTCTCCATTATCCTCTCTTGGGAGTAGTTATAGAAATGGTATCTTCAAAGGGTTAATAATTGGAAACAAGTCAAAAAGAAATTAAATTGGTTCATGGTCTAAAAAGTGAAACCTGTAAGGTTAGACTTTACAGCTGGGGCTACCAGTAGTGCGGGTGGTGCAGTGCACCAGATCCTTCCTTGGGACGGGCAGTGCTGTGTATTTTTTTCTATAATGTAGTTTCGCCCATGGGGCCTCCCACCCTGGCCCAACCCAATCCTCCTTAACCATACACTTCCCTGGCCGTTAATTGATGTGTGCCTGTTTAAAAAAGAGCATTTGTACTAAAGGTCCAAGAGGTTGCAGTGTGAAGCAGTTCAGCACTCTTGGAATGAGTATCAGGGAAGAAGATGAGAAAAGCAAAGGCTGCAAAGTAACTGTAAAGTACAAAGGGAAAGGGTTATGTGAGGTGGGAGGAAAAGAAATAGGGATGGGTGCTATGTGAGGTGCTTTCTGAGGATGTGGATACTGTGTGAGGATAGATGCTGAGAGAGGATAGCTGCTGAAAAGGCTTGGGTGCTATGAAGGGATGGATGCTAAGAGGGATGTGTGAGAGAGACTGGGTGCTATGTAGAGATAGTGTGTGTATATATATATATATATATATATATATATATCTGTAGTGTAGAGGTCCCCCCACCCACCTGCCGACATCCCTTCAGCTTAGTTTTGGACTCTTGCTTATTTACATTTATACATTGTCTCTAGGAATGGATTTGCAGGCTCAGGTACTCCAAGCAAACACAAGATTAGAATAATAAGTCATCCAAACATAAATAGTGCCTTCTCTGCATTTGCAATTAAATACAAATAAATATATTATAGTGTGAATGTATGTTAATGTTTATTAGTGATTACTATACTATTTTTAGTTACCCATAGAAACTAAAGTGCCCCTAAACAAATAGTTTCTAACAATCATTTGTAAGAAAATAATGCATGCAGACCCCAAGCGAGCAATCATTACATTCTAGCAGAAAGATAAAAGCAAAGGCTTGATGCATGGATTATAAAGGCTGATTGACAGGTAAAAAATACAACTGCAATCACATTCTATAATTAAAGTACATGTTTCATATAAATCTCAAGATAACTTTTCTGTGTCACTTTTGGTGCATACCCCTCCTCCCTACCCTTTGATTGTGCACTGGGCCCTCAAGGTGACAAAACACTATGGAACAACCAGCTGTTTACAACATATATCTGTCATAATAGATGATATCACAAAGCACAGTCCCTATATAACTGGAGTTAGGACACTAAAACAATTTACAGCAGGAAGATCAACTCAGCTCGTACTTGCAGATTGAGAATTGGATGGATTGTAAAGAGTAAGGTAGGCTCTACTAATTCAGGTATTAGGTGGATTGTAGAGATAAATCTGGTAGGAGTATCAAAATGTTTTTCTCTGGAAGTCTGAAAGGCTTATAACATGGCTGATTTTTCTCCCATTTGAAAAGGCATAGAAAATAACAAATGTGCTCTTTGATATGGTGTTTGGCCACATTTTACGCTTATAGGAGCATGGAAATAAAAAAAGAAATCCCACATAATGGGAGCAAAGCACAATAAATTGATCCAATTGTTTAACTGTTCTGTAGGGCTTGCTCCTTTCAGCCAATTAGGAGTATATTAGTTGTATGAGTCATACTTGTCTTCCAATTAAATCTAGATACTATAGGGGGTGTTGTGCATTTCCTGTTAGTTTCAGTGAAGTTTAACAGGTGTTACTTTGTATTTCTCTACAAGAAATAAGTTGTGGTGTTTAAAACATGCACTTTTAAATGCATGAAAAGTTGTGTTCCATGTTTCTTTAAATCTATATTGACACGTACTATGTATTTACTGTATTTTTTTTGTGTGTGCTGTTGACTATGGACCTTACTTCAGTTTATGTATAGAGATATAGAGCTCCATCATATGGTGGCTCGTAGTCGTGAGAAATTACGTTCTCAAAACTGTGTCAGCTTTTTATATCCTCTATCCTGTATATCCACTATCTATCTATATAAACCCATTCCATTGGCAGGGAAGGAGTCAAATAATAAAATGAATAAAGGGGATTTATGACTCCTCTGCCTAGAACCTGCTATGCCCTATAAGCCTAGGGATTCATGACATTTCTACCAATACCTACGCTAAAAGGGAGAACCTTGGGATTCCTTCCTCCCACTTACTAACCCTGATCCTGATCTCTAACTATAACCATGCAGGTCTCTATAGGCCCAAATGGCATCTAAATATCCCCCCCACCACCACCACCACCACCACCACCACCACCACGGTGGTCCTTTAAGGACCTCTGTGGTTGCTAAAAATTAACCCCTACCACGGGGAGGCACTTAAATGGATGGGCATCTAACATTAAGCCAGTGTGAGACTACAGTGTCCCTTTCAAGATGACCTAACATTTCTGGGGGGTCTAAAGAGTATTATAAACTAGCGACTTGCCCATCAAAAATTACGGCATGATATAGTGTGATACATTGTGCTTTCTGTCTGTTTATGTACTATCTCTCTGTGTACCCTGCATGTCTCTTTCTCCCCCCTCCCTCCCGTGTGTCTCTTTCCCTCCCCTGTGTCTCCCCCTTCTCCTGTGTCTCTTCCCCTTCCCCTGTGTCCCTTCCCCCCTTCTCCTTACCCTGTGTCTCTTCTCCCTCCCCCCCCACCCTGTGTTTCTCCCCCTTCTCCCCCCTGTGTCTCTTCCCCCATTTCCCTCCCCTGTGTCTCTCCCCCTCCCTCCCCTGTATCTCTTCCTCTCTCTCCATTCCCTGTGCAAGTGAGCTGGGTTATTAATGCATCTGATAGAGGAGAATTTATAGTGTCTGAAATTGTTTGCATGAAAAAATTCCAAAGTAAACAGTTAAACCGTTCGCCTGAAGTTTGCTGAATTTGCAAACTGTTTTCTCTCGATGTTGACACCCCCTGAAATTCTCAGGGAATATTAGCATAAGTAATACATTGTATCATTTTTGCCTGGGGATTGTGCAGGCATGCTCAGTTAGCACTTGAAGTCTTCCCTATTGTGGGAAGTCACATGATTTCAGACACTTTCCTTTCCTTTAGCCAATCAACAGCTTTCATATTGGTACATTTTTTAATGAAGTACTCGATATGCGCAGTGTCATTGATGGGGGTGTCTACATCAACCCCCCCCCCCCCCCATCACATTTCTTTTTTGATCTGTCATTACATATACACACCTTTTTTGAAAGGCCCCAGAGGCTGCAACACCTAAGCAAGAGACACCACTAACCAAACACTGCCATGAAGACAAAGGAACTCTCCAAACAAGTAAGGGACAATGTTTTTGAAGTACAAGTCAGGGTTAGGTTATAAAAAAATATCCAAATCTTTGATGATCCCCAGGAGCACCATCAAATCTATAATAACCAAATGGAAAGAACATGGCACAACAGCAAACCTGCCAAGAGACGGACACCCACCAAAACTCACAGACGGGGCAAAGAGGGCATTAATCAGAGAGGCAGCACAGAGACCTAAGGTAACCCTGGAGGAGCTGCAGAGTTCCACAGCAGAGACTGGAGTATCTGTACATAGGACGACAATAAGCTGTACGCTCCATAGAGTTGGGCTTTATGGTGGCCAGAAGAAAGCCATTACATTTACCAAAAAACAAAATGGCAGGTTTTGAGTTTGTAAAAAGGCATGTGGGAGACTTCCAAAATGTATGGAGGAAGGTGCTCTGGTCTGATGGGACTAAAATTTAACTTTTCGGCCATCAAAGAAAACGCTATGTCTGGCGCAAACCCAACACATCACATCATCCAAAGAACACCATCCCCACAGTGAAACATGGTGGTGGCAGCATCATGCTGTGGGGATGGTCAGAGTTGAGTGAAAGATGGATGGTGCTAAATACAGGGATATTTTTGAGCAAAACCTGTACCACTCTGTGCGTGATTTGACCACTCTGTGCGTGATTTGAGGCTAGGACGGACCATAAAGTAGTACAGTAAATAAATATTGCCCTTTTGCCCACCATGAATTTAATGATTTTTTATATATATATATATATATATATATATATATATATATATATATATATATATTGTAACAGAGTCAAGCAAAGAATGCCCTTAGAGGTGGGTTTAATTAAAGAGGCTGAAAGATTTCTCTGGAGAAGGAAAGAGCTAACTCTGGGCAGTGATCAGAAGTTAATTGAAGTCCAGCTGTGGATTGCCTTTAAGACAACAGCAGATAGATGGGTGGAGTCCTGAGCAGTGTGAGCAGTGTGTGAAATCTGCTCTTGTTGGTGAGCTGCTGTTAGCAGCAAAGAGCAAGCTACAGATAGAAGCTTACTTTGACTGTTCCTGTTTGGATCTATAATCTGATGTGTGATTTGGATTGAGAGACTGAAGGCAGAGATTGCTCGCAGAGAAAGCTGTTTGCAGACTGCTTTTCCAGAGATTGCTCACAGAGAAAGCTGTTTGCAGTTTGAAGGCTGTTTTTCCAGAGATTGCTCGCAGAGAAAGCTGTTTGCAGTTAGAAGACTGCTTTTCCAGAGATTGCTCACAGAGAAATCTGTTTGCAGTTTGAAGACTGCTTTTCCAGAGATTGCTCGCAGAGAAAGCTGTTTGCAGTTTGAAGACTGCTTTTACAGAGATTGCTCACAGAGAAAGCTGTTTGCAGTTTGAAGGCTGTTTTTCCAGAGATTGCTTGCAGAGAAAGCTGTTTGCAGTCAGAAGACTGCTTTTCCAGAGATTGCTCACAGAGGAAGCTGTGTTCCAGAGGCTGTGAGTAAAGGTTTATATTTTCCTTCCAAGAGTCTGTGCAAAGTAACCCCAGGGAAAAGGCAGCTGTATAGCTGCGAATTAGACAGAGTTTCTCAAAAGACTGTTTAAGGGTCCCTGGAGGTTGGAACATTTCGGAGAGACGAGCGGGTCGAATGCGCCCCCTTTCTACTGATGAAGATATTTACAATAGAACTGTGGGAATTATGTGGTATAATTTTCGGACTTTTAATAAAAAGATGAAAAGAATACATGATCTTCTTGCTGTCATTCTAGAAGGTAACAGGTCAATCTACCACAGCTGGTGTCAGGAGTTCGATCCAGGTCCTTGTACCAAAGGACAACCCACGTGTCAAAATGGAGGAGGCAGTAAAAGCCCTAATGCTGTCTACAGCGGCACAGCAAGAAATGAATAGACAAGCGGAAGTGGACAGAGTTCACCTGAGAGACATTTTAGAAGCACGGAAAGTGCAGCTGCAGCAATTGAGATCTACAGAGCACATTGTGGTTTGAAAGTCAAGTGGAGACATGAATCCAAATCGCTTCCTAAAGAAAATGACCAGTAAGGATGATGTAGAAACATATCTGCTGACTTTGGAGAAGATTGCCACTACAGAAGGTTGGCCTAAACAGCACTGGGCCACAATCCTGGGTCCCTATCTGTATGGAGAAGCTCAGAAAGCATATGTGGTTTTGCTGGAAGAAAAGGCAACACATTATTGTACCCTGAAGGAAGAGATTGTTAACCAAATAGGAGTTAAAAGAGTACAGAGATTGCACTCCTGGGATTTTTTTTATGAACCTGCTTATCGCTATCCTAGGGACATGCTTGTCTACCCAAGTTTAAAAAGCAGTTTCCCTGTTAAGGGAAGGCAAACCGATCATGATACAAAGGAGACTGCAGGAGCAGCAAAAGAGACCGCTGGGGGAGGAGACACATGGGTGAAAAGAGACACAGGGGAGGTGGAAAGAGACTCGGGAGGTAGAGGTGGGGAAGAGACACAGGAGAGAAAGAGACACAGGGGACAGAGAGGAGGGGTGAAAGAGACACAGGGGAGGGAGAGCAGGGAGGAAGAGACACAGGGGAGTAAGAGGAGGGGGAAGAGACAGGGGAGTGAGAGGAGGTGGAAGAGGCACAGGGGAGGGAGAGGAGAGTGGAAGATACACAGGGGAGGGAAATGGGGGGGAGAGACACAAGGGAGGTGGGAACAGACACAGGCCAGGGAGAGGGGGGAAAGAAACACAGGGGAGGGGGAAAGATACATGGGAGGGAGAAGGAGGGGGAAAGAGACACAGGGGATCTGGTTAGAGACACAGGAGGGGGGTAAAAACACAGGGGGTGGCAAGGAGATACAAGGGAGGGAGAGGAGGGGGAAAGGAAACACAAGGGAGGGAGAGGTGGGGGGAAATGAGACACAAGGGAGAAAGTAGACAGGGGGAGAGACTTGCAATGGGCTCCAAAGGTGCTCATTCCAAGGCCAGTAAAGTAGAGGGGGAGAGGCTCCCCATTGTGTGGCAAACAGGCTTCAATTTTAATTGCATCATTTTTGACGGGCACGTCGCTAGTGTATATATATATACATATATATATATATATATATCAGCTCCCAGGCAGAACACACATACAAAAAAAGTCTTTATGGTTGCCTTGGCAGCTTGCAAGAAAAATAATATGTCTATTTAGTTAATATACTGCTTGCAATGGCGTGCCATGGGACTTTTAATACACTATATTGCAACGTCTTGTTTGAAGATCATGTAGTCAGTCTTTAGGGGAATTAGTAAATATTTGTACATATATAGAAGAAGTTCCATTCTCCAGCCAATTTTGCAGAAAAGAAAAATCATTAGTTTTGCATTTGGGACTATGCACAAAGTAGAGTGAAGTACAACATCATACAACACTGACATAACTGAAACGTAGCATGTGTCACAAACATAGTAAAGCCCATTATTCCTCTCTAACAGGTGAAGTCTCTTGAGAATCAGAAGCACAACATGATTAAACTCCACTTTCTTTTAAATCAAAAATGATCAGTTAAGAATATTTCATTTTCTTTCATTAAAAGAAATCTCAGTGTAGGTGAAGCAAATGAAAATACACATTTCCCCTCTGATTTTATCCAGTTTTGATATAGCCTTTGACCTATCAAATATAGTTTATTTCATCACATCCATTATTGATAATTAAAGAATGATTAAAATATAAAAAGTACTGCCATGGGAACAAATGTAAAAGTGAGGTGGGGCAAGAAATAGGCAGCATGGAAAATAAATGTCCCTCCAACTTATCACTCTAAGCTATTATCTATCTAATCTAATAATACTTCTTCCTCAAGTGTTTTATTGGCTTCTAGCTAGGGGCCCCGGGTTTTATGATAAGATGTAATTTTGTTCTGTGTAGGATAGTGGTTAATTGTCCATTTCTATGCAAACTCTAATTTTACCTTTTTATACTGCTGAGACTAGTCATGGTTGTAATTTCACTATTCACATTGTGCCCTGGTTGTTGAGGTTAAACGTGTGATCAATTTATTTTAATGTCTAGTCATTATATCAAATGGTTTTTATTACAAGAAATATGTAAGCACAATCATTTATTGTATTGCTGATGTTTATATAAACAAGCTGGATATTTGGCCTATCCAATTATGAGAATAATTATTAAAATATTAATATATTAATAAAAAAGTATAATTACAAGGCACGAAATAACAAACAGGTACATACACAAATTCTTCAAAGCCAGGGGCATCTTCTTTAAAACAGACAACACAGATGGAGTTAAAGTGTCTTTATCAGATGGTCACCTATGGCTGTTATTATTTGATGAAGCACTTGAGTCTTGAAAGTTTCCATGCATTTCTTTTAATAACACTATTACCCTTTAACTTGTACAGAAAACAAGTCTATTATTCTATTCATTCCATTCTTAGATTGCTATATTTTTTATCTTTCACTGATTTATATTTTTATATTTTACTGATTGTTTCCAGGAGCGCTATTCAGGCTTTGTCATTTTTCTTTTAACACTCTAGTCTAGATTTACTAGAGTAAAAAAAAGGTTCCATGCATTTAACATTTAATAATCTAGTTTCTTACTGAAATTGCTACCCTCTTGCCACAGTCTGAATTAGAAAGCAATGGTACAATTAAATATTTATATCACATATATAGTTGTGAGCATGCGAGTTGTTGCTAACGCTTGCGGGCTCGCCGAAGACGCTCCATCCCAGCAACTGAGGCCCTTGCCCGCAGCCCTCACTGCCCTTGCCCGCAGCCCTCGCATAGCGAGGGCTGCGGGCAAGGGCCTCAGTTGCTGGGATGGAGGCTACAGCACTCTAACCACGAAAAACACTTACGGATAATCCGCTAAGACGCATACCACACATTTCGACATCGCAAAAATTGGACGCAACCCGCGGACAGGAAAGAAACAAAAACACAATAAATACACACAACACATACATAAAAAGCTTACCTACAGCAACAGGAAGCATCCAGGACCTCAAAAAAACTACTTAAACCTTCACTTAACTAAAAATCAAATAGTTTAGACACTACAAAATTCTCTAAGCAAGAGAAAAAATGGCGGACGAACAAAACGAAAACGAGGCTACAGCACTATAACCACGGAAAACACTTCTGGATAATCCGCTAAGATGCATACCACAAATTAAACGACCTACGGATAATACGCAAAGACGCATACCACACATTACCCGCCATTTTACGCTAATGCGGAAGTACACAACTACGCTAACGGTTTTGGCTCGCGCACGCACACTATTACACTATTACACTGCACACGTTCATCACGCTCACACAGCACCTCCACACCACTAATGCTGCAGCAACATCAAACAAGGTTCACAGCTCTTCAACACAATGCTTCAAAATAGGTATATTCATTTATTAATTTGTATTATATATTTCAGTAGTACACACAAAACAACATTAGCTACCTTACAATTCCATATGTATATTAATAACTAAACAACTTTCCAAACATACACATCTCATTGCCGTCATTTTTTGACAGGCAAGTCGCTAGTGTATATATACTGAACAGGAAAAAAGTCATTAAGCTAGTATTTATTTATAGAAAAAAATCACGTCTCTGCTGGACCCTGGAGGAATCTATCTTGAGGCTGGAGGCTTTGTTAGATAACTGGATAAGATTGAAATTGACATCACACCTTTCCCCCTCATTGAGACAGAAGTAGTCAGGTTACATTAATAGATGCAAATACAGCTCTCCAGAAATGTAAACTCCCCTCTCACACATGCATCCACTTATGTATCATAATTTTGTATCAATTTAGCAGCTCTCAGGAATTAATGAAACAAACACTAATTGGATTCTTGTAAACAGAGTCTTCAAAAACTCAGATTTTCCTAAAAATGTTTTTATGTTCATGGTTTGTCTTGTTCCGTTGTGTCTGACCCTCCGTAACCTCATGGACCAAAAAACACCATACTGATCCACTTGGTAGACATGGCAGAGTCACTGGAGTGGGTTGCCAGTTCCTTCTCCACTGGGCCACAGCATACAGCTCCTGGTATTCCTAGGTGATCTCCCATCCAAGTACTGACAATGCCCAACTCTTCTTGGCTTCAGGGGGTGTGACCTCTTGGTTCACTGACTGGAATCAAAACCAAATCACAGCTATGAAAGCACCTAATCCTAACCACTGGACCGGAGAACCCTGTTCATGGTTTACACAGCTGCTAAAGTTTTTAGTTTTGTATATACCTGAGAATCAAGTGGCTTTTTTCTTGTACTATAGTGGTCCATTAACCATAAGTCTCTGTAAACAACCCTCACTTGCTTAGTTTAACGAGGTGCCTATTACTGCATTTATAACCAGCAGTAGACATGTACATGGTTTGTGTGAGGTATAATATTAATTTCCTATGTTAATACATTTATGGTACTGTGATTTTCATTATAATACAACTATGAGTTAACTAATTATAATGTACCAAATATTAAATATATATTAAATATAAAAGCTATGTGTAATACATGAACATATATAATACAAACATTAAACAAGAATGGGTTAAAATTAAAACAGACACTAGGGCATCATGAAGCGATGTAAAATAGTAAAATGTAGCGATTGGGAAAGTCTTCGGGAGAGAGATTCAAGCTGCGTGGATGTGCACTGCTAGGGAATGAGCCCCTAAACAACTCAACCAATCTTTTTTCTGTCAAAAGGAAGATTTTCTGAAAAGTCTAAAGGAAAATTATAAATGTTCTTTGGAAAGGGTCAATCGTTCTAAAGATTGGAAAGTGCAAAAAGAGTACTAAAAACAATGAGGCACTCAGTTTGACAGAGTACATAAGCATTTGATTAAATCGTGTCTTTAACAAATTGGCTAGTGTTTCACTTATATCAATGACAAACATCCTGCTTGTAGCTGGGAATCTCTAAAACAATGTCACTAGAATTAAAGGAGTTAAGAGCTGAGAACAAATAATATTGTCAGAGTGTCTGAAGAAAAGTAGTGGAACTGTGAAGGGTATTTGTCAAAGATGCCTTATATTAGCCAATAAATATATGTCAATAACTACAATATGCTTACTGGCATAACATATAACCTCAGTGGCAGGTCAAAGAAGGGGAGGCATCAACCACTACTATCCAACTGAGGATTTGCAGGCTGGAGATTAGAGTGTATTCCAGTGAGAGATGCTCTACCGTGCAGTCTGAGGTGACTGGGACAATTATTGTACTCTTCAGCAGCAAATCAATGTGCATAGGAAACAGCATGGATGATGCCAGTGCTCCCCAGTATCAGATCAAGTTAGAGGAGACAGTGACATCTTACCTCCAGCAGGAGATTAAAAAAGGGTTGTCCCTTTTTGTTCCTGTTGGAGTTATTTCATAAATCAGTGGGAGGCAAAATGGACCAGTGACAGTACTCTATAGCAATAGATTAATGGACAGGAAGATGACATAGTCTAGGAGGGCCTCCCTCAGGAGTTGGGTTTGCAATGGCAGGCATGGATGAAGCCGAGGCTCTCCAACTGCAGAAGCAGGAAGACTAAATATTCCCTTCCTTCCAATGGGAGATAACGTGGGTGTGTGATTCCTTTGTGTCCCAAATGGTGCACTTTATTTAATTGAATCCTCCTAATGGTTCACTTTAATTGAATATTCACACATTTCTAATGTGTGTATATATATATATATATATATATATATATATATATATATATATATATTAATATATATATATAGCATTTATCACTTTTTTCAGCAAGTGTGATTTTTTGCGAAAATGTAAGCTGTGAACCAGTCATTTTTACATTGTAGACTATAAGGTAGTAAAACAGTTAATTATGTACTCTTTCAAATTTAAATTAATTGTTTTTATTTTATAAGTGTAAACAAGTCTCTATGTCTCATAACAATTCTGTTCTAGAGACAGTAAACAGCTTTTTAGGATAAACAAAATATGTGTTTCAGTCATCTACAAGATCAATTCTTGCCCTATGCGCAGAAGATAAGAAATAAAGTGTTTTCCGCCCATTTAGTGTGACGTACCGAGATGTGCTTGATAAGTGCTGATCACATGTATTATAACTTATTGGATATCCAAATATAAATTGTCTTTCATTGGTTGTTGGTGGGTTGTACCATGTTTCTAAAGGGTGAGGATCAATTATCCCATTGTTTTTATGTAAACAATAAAAAAGCTGTGTTTGTTTGTGTTTCTGTCAGTCAGTCAGTGAGCAGCAGCAGCCATTTTGGATGTTTTTGCTGCAGAACCACGTTTTTGTCTAAATAAACTCTAGGAAAATTATCTCCGTTTTTTGATATCGTGACTGGGTTTCGGAGTAGAAGGTGGTGTATTAGTATGTTATTTTCCCAAATACCATGCTGACCAATTCAATTAGACGAGCTTCTCTAGAACTTTTTCCTGAGAAGCCAGATACATTGGCCATAGGTTGACATCAGCACTCTCCATGCCAGCCAAATCCTAACTTTAAACTCACAAGATTCTATGAACCATGCAATTGGAGGTGGAGAGATACTGTACGACTGCCCAGTCTTATTTGTAGAGGAGATCACCTTTGTTGAATAAACATTAGAATAGTGATGATCCTTAATAGGTTACATAGATGAGATAGCTTCATTGATGTAAACTGTTCAGTTTAATAGCTTGTAAAATATTTTCTTGTTTCATGATTAATTTCTGTATAAAAACCTTATACAGTATTGTGAAAATTAAGATCAGTACTCTTTTGTGCACTATTTATTTGTCCTGGGTGATGAATCCCCCTCCTACACTGATCTCTCCAGATAGGCAAACTCAATATATTTCCAAAGACACTTAATTGAACAGGCACACAGGAACTTATATTGCATTTATATTTTAAAGTTGATATACTAAGGGCCTCATTCTATTATCGGCCGTAAATCGGCCGTAAGGCTGCGATTCCTTGCGAGGGTTCAGTTAACTCGCGATTCTATTATACGGCCCCGCAAGGATCTCCTTTTACGGCCGGCCGCATATCTTGGAACCGGCCGTAAGCTGTGAAATATAAAAACTCAAAAATAAATTCAAGCCTGCACTGTACAGCTCTGTAAATGCTAGGGATCATATTGGGGGACATGAGGATTAAAAGGAACCCACTCTCAAGCTTGCACATCTGCCCAAACCCGAGTTCAAATTAACTGTTTATTTGCCGGCTGCGGCGGGGGTGTGTCTGAGGTGCTCCAAGCACTCTGGACTTTTTACATGGATATTTTACGGATATTAAAAATAAAATATTTTACGGATTTGAGTACAGGATAATTATGTGCTATTTTTTCTAACACCTAAAATCCCTTTATAGTCTTCTCAAAGTGCAGGATGGCTTTATTTGAGCTATTTTATGTGCTTAATTGGTGCTAGCGAGACCTTTTTCCTGCAAGTAACTGCGGCTCGTTTTTAGCCTTGCAGAGAGGTTTCCCGGAGCAATTGAATTGCAAATCTCTTGCGGCCGTTTTAGATCAAAGGCTTTCCTCCGGCGCGATCGGCCGCAAGAGATAGCAAGGCACCGGCCGCAAGCCTGCCGGAATCCCCGGCCGTAAGGGAATAGAATAGCAGAATAGCTTGCGGCCGGTCCTTGCGGCCCCGCAACGGCTGCGGCCGATAATAGAATGAGGCCCTAAGAAAGATAAAAGTACAACACTTATGGTCAAAATTCCCTCTTCACCTAGTGCTTAATGTTCCACTTCAAAAACTGTGAACTTAAATGGCTAAAATACACCCCCCATTCATATAGATACCTCCATATATTCTAGCAACAATTGCTTCTGCATTATTAACCCTTCGTTTATGTGTGCAGCACATCCACACATTCATTTAATAGTACATTCATATTTTTCCATTTTGTAAATACCCATAACTTTTTATATACACATTTATAATATATATAAATAATATAATATACTATATAATTAGTAATATATAATATATATTATACATATAATATATATTATTAATATATATATTACATATTATATGTATATTATACAGTAAAACCCCCATTATCCATCACCTATGAGGACTCCTATTGCCGTATAAGTGTAGTTTCCAGTTAATCGTGAGTCCCGGTTATGCCGGTTTAGCTGCAGTTTTTTTTAAAATGTGAAATTAATGCCAGTGCTTGAGAGTCCCGGTTAGTTGGGTGCCGGATAACCGGATTCTACTGTATATCACATATATAGTTGTGAGCATGCGGGTTGATGCTAACGCTGCAGGCTCGCGTAGCGAGCCTGCGGCCCTCGCAAAGAGAGGGCCTCAGTTGCTGGCATGCGGACCTTGCAAAATTTACGGACTTACGACAAACAAATGCGAGACACGTTACGACCCATTACAACCTCGCAAAAATACGACCTTACTGCCCGAAACCTGCGCACATGAAAACATTAAAAACACAATAAATACACACAACAAATACATAAAAAGGTTACCTACAGCAAGGGGAGGCTGCCAGGACCTTGAAAACTGAAGTTACACCTCAATTTCACTTGAAATAAAAGAGTTTAGACACCCGAAAATCTCCTAAGCGAGAGAAAAAATGGCAGCGTAAAAAAACAAAAACGAGGCTACAGGACTCTTAAGACGCAAAACATTACAAACACAATAAATACACACAACAAACACATAAAAAGCTTACCCACAGCAAGGGGGGGGCACCCAGGACCTCTGCAAGTGAAGTTACACCTCCATTTAAATCAAAATTACAAAGTTTAGACAACCGAAAATCACCTAAGCGAGAGAAAAAATGGCCACCGAACAAAACGAAAACGAGGCTAAAGCACCTTAAACACACAAAACACCACCAAACACCTACGGATTTTCCGAAGAAGTCGGACGACATCCGAAAACAAGGACGCAAAATCAGCCACAGCCGCGTACCACACATTAGGCGCCATTTTACATCACTAACTTACACAATCCGGAAGTACACAGCTACCCTAACGGATTTGTCTCGCGTACGCACACTATTTACACTGCACAATGCACACATTCATGACACTTACACAGCAGCTCCCCAGTACTGATGCTGCAGCAACATGAAAATAGGTTGCCAGCTCTTCAACACAATGCTGCATATATTACTTCTCACTAGGTAAAGTATATTCATTTCTTATTTTAATAATTATACATTGGCATCCAAAAAGAAAAACACAACGCTGCTCATAGCACACAAAGAACCAAGACGACAACTGAAGGCACTCAGCGCGAGGCTCTCAATGAGCGCCGAAGGATCTTGGAACACCAACAAAATTAATGTCGCACACAAACAACATTAACTGCCTTACAATCTTATTGCCGTAATTTTTTGACAGGCAAGTCGCTAGTATATCACATATATAGTTGTGAGCATGCGGGCTGTTGCTAACGTTTGCGGGCTTGCGTAGCGAGCCTGGGTCCCTTTGAACTGCGGATCTCGCAAAATTTACGGACTTACGAAAGCAAAATACGAGACACGTTGCAACCCATTACGACCTCGCACAAACCGTCCGAAACCCGCGAACATGAAAACCTGAAAAACAAATAAATACACACAACAAATACATAAAAAGCTTACCTACAGCAAGGGGGGGCACCCAGGAGCTCGAAAACTGAAGTTACATCTCAATTTAACTACAAATAAAAGAGTTTAGACACTAAAAAATCCCCTAAGCGAGAGAAAAAATGGCCGCCGAAAAAAACGAAAACGAGGCTACAGCATTCTAAAGACGCAAAACACCTAAGGATTTCCTGAAAAAGACGTACAAGATCCGAAAACAAGGACGCAACCCGCACGACCCCAAAAACATTCGAAACACAATAAATTCACTCAACAAACACATAAAAAGCTTACCCACAGCAAGGGGTGGGGCACCCAGAACCTCTGCAAGTGAAGTTACACCTCGATTTAAGTCCAAATTTCGGAGTTTAGACATCCGAAAATCACCTAAGCGAGAGAAAAAATGGCCGACGAACAAAACGAACCACCAAACAGCTACGGATTTTCCAAAAAAGTCGGATGACATCCTAAAACAAGGACGCTAAATAAGCCACAGCCGCATACCACACATTAGGCGCCATTTTAGAACAATAACTTATACAATCCGGAAGTACACAGCTACCCTAACGGCTTTGCCTCGCGCACGCACACTATTACACTGCACACATTCATGATGCTTACACAGCAGCTCCACAGCACTGATGATGCAGCAACATGAAAACAGATTGCCAGCTCTTTAACACAATGCTGCATATATTACTTCACAATAGGTAAAGTATATTAATTTCTTATTTTATTAATTATTTATTGCCATACCAAAAAAAAAACACCAACGCTGCTCATAGCACACAAACAACCAAGAACCTAAGGCAAAGGCGCTCAGCGCAAGGCTCGCAATGAGCTCCGAAGGATCTTAAAACACCAACAAAATTAATTTTGCACGCAAACAACATTACCTGCCTTACAATCTTATTGCCTTAATTTTTTGATGGGCAAGTCGCTAGTATACAGTATATATATATATACAAGCGACTTGCCCATCAAAAATGACGGGGCAATAAAATTGTAAGTCAGGTAATGCTGTTTGCCACATACATTATTTTTTTGGATGGTCTGAGATCCTTTGGCACTCATTGCGAGCCTCTTGGTTGTTGTATTATTTTTTATCAGAGGCGCCTTTGCTGTCATTGTAAGGTCGGTGCTGATCTGCTTTTTAAGCTTATTGCAAGCCTGTCCCCTCTTGTAGTTTGTGTGCTATGAGCAGCGTTGGCATTTGTTCTGAGGTACGCAGTGAATGGCTTTTGCGTTTATTGCAATAATGTTTTTTTTGTATATGTATTTTTTGATGCTAATGAAATAAGTATTACATTAATATACTTTACCTATTTGTAAGTAATATATGCAGGAAGCATTGTGCTGAAGACCTGACAATCTGTTTTGATGTTCCTGCAGCATACAATGTAGGTTTGCACTGTTGTGGAGCTGAGGTGTAAGTGTCAGCAATGTGTGAAGTGTAAATAGGCTGCGTGCGCGAGGGGAAACCGTTAGTGTAGCTGGGTACTTCCGCATTCTGTAAGGTAGTGTTGTAAAATGGCGGCGAATGGGTATGTGGTAGGCGGGTTTGTATGATGAAGCGTCCTTGCTAATGGTGTATGTATTTTCGAGTGTCTAAAGTTTTTAAATGTAACCGAATTTGAGGTCTAAGCAGTGTTGCAGAGGTCCTGGGTGCCCCCCTTTGGTGTGGGTAAGGTTTTTATTGTATTTTTGTGTGTTTTTTAATGTTTTCCGCTGTGCGCGGGTTGTCCATTAAAGTCGTAGTTTTGCGAGTCCGTAATGGATTTTTTCTAAGTCCCGCGGCTGGTATTTCTTTGTGTAAGTCCGTAGTTATTAATTGCGTGTTTGTTTTTGTTTTTTTAAACTCCCGCTTGTGTGGTCGTTTGTAATCGGTTGTGATGCGCCGTAGAGCCTCCACCTCCGCAAATGTGGCCCCTCGCTTTGCGAGGGTCCGCTTTTGCGGCCTGCAATGAGCCTACTGCTCATTGCAGCTGACGCAGAAGCCTCCACCTCCGCAAATGCGGCCCCTCGCCTCGTGAGGGTCCGCATTTGTGGTCCAAAAGTTGTAGGTGCAAGGAGCGCCTTTGGCACTCCTTGCCAGCAACTGCGGCCCTCGCTTCACGAGCATTAGCTACAACCCGCATTGCTGACAACTATATATATATAATATATGTGATATATATATATATATATATATATATATATATATATATACTAGCGACTTGCTTCAAAAAATGACGGTCAATAAAAGAAAGTGTTGAAATGCTGTTTGTCACACAATGTGAGTGTACTGTGTGCCTCAAGTAACTAAATTCCTCAAAAAAGCTGAAATCTACATGACATAAAATAATAAAAAATAAAAAGTGACCAAAAATAAAAAAGGAACATTAGAGAAACTAAAAAAATACATTACAACCTCCCGTCACTACAAAAATTTAAAAAAAATGACACACCTGAAAAAGAAATACATATATTACATACATATAATACAATACAACAGAATTAAATAAACTAAAATACAACACAATTAAATAAATAAAATACAACACAATTAAATAAAATAAAATACAATACAATTAAATAAAATACAATACAACCCTATGTAATATACATGCCACCATACATGTCACTATCTAATATAAATGTCACTATCTAATATAAATGCCACTATGTAATATAAATGCCACTATGTAATATATATGCCACTATATAATGTAATATACATCCCACTATGTAATATACATTACTATCTAATAATACATCCCCCTATCTATGTAATATACAATACATGCTATCTATATATATATATAGCTACCCTAATTGTAAGCTACAATAAAATAATTAAGGCCACTTACCTTTGAGATGTTTCTTCAGATCAGCAACCTACGGTAAAAAAGATTCCAAAAATTAGTACAACACGTTTACATGAAATACCTAAACATTCTAAACATTCTAAACATTCTAAACATTTTAAATATTCTAAATATTCTAAATATTATAGTCACCTTTCCAGCATGTCCCGTTCCAGCATGTCACGTCCTCCATGTTTCGTCCGCCATGTTCCGTTGGCCATCTATACTCCTGTCAAAAAAAAACATTACATTAGTAAACATAAAGCAAAGTAAAATAAAAACAATCTACATTATTCTTACCTTTCCGCAATGTCTCCGGCCTCCTCGTCTTCTACGGAAATTATGGAGAAAAAAAAAGACACACATCAGCCCTGGCGGATGTCTCCGACGCTAATGACCTTCCTATGGAGTGTTCCAGAGTAAAATTGGCAATGGCGGCTTCTGATTGGCTGAAAAGGCTGTCTATCAAATTCAGCCAATGAGATTACCCCATTTGTGAACCAATGAAAAAAGAATACACACCAAAATACAACGCTGATTGGATAACACACCTTTCAATCTTTATTTGAACCAATCCTAAGGCTTTATTGCCATCAGCCAATCACAATGGAATATACCCCCACATACTGATTGGTGAAGACATCTGCGCCTTCCCATTGGCTGTAATATTGATTGATTTTAACAGTAGCCAATGAGAATGCGCAAATCCTTCACCAATCAGTACATGAGGGTGTGTTTCATTGTGATTGGCTATTGTCAGTGCAACCAATCAGTATGTGCAGAGGCTCCAACCAATCACCCTGTGGGGGTGTATTTCATTGTGATTGGCTGAAGGCATCTGCGACTTGTGATTGGATAATTTAAACCAATCAGAGTGGGATTTTAGGGTGTATCCCTTTCTGATTTACTCACACATTGGCGCCTCCTGATTGGGTGAATTTGATAGACAGCGTTTTCAACCAATCAGAAGGTGCCATTGCTTATTTTCCCTCGGAAAATTCTCCGGGAGCCTTATTAGCGTCGGGGATGTCCGGGAGTGTGGATGTAAGTATATATATTTTTTTACAGGGCGTGGCAGAAGAGGATCCGGAGGAGGCCGGAGACATCTCGGGTAGGTAAGTATAATGTAGATTATGTTTATTTTATTGTGATGTATGTGTATTAATATTGTGTTTTTTTAACAGGTGCCGTGCCAGAGAAGGATTGAAAGAATGCCGGATGGGACATGGCTGAAAGGTGAGTAGAATATTTAGAATGTATAGAATGTATAGAATGTATAGGATGTCTGGAATGTAGAGAATGTCTATAATGTTTATTTTGTTAGTGTAAACGTGTTGCACTAATTTTTAGTAATTTTTTTTCCGTAGGTGGCTGAACGCAATGAACATCTGCAAAGGTAAGTGGTCTTAATTTTTTTATTTTAGCTTAGACTTAGATTAGTTAATATATAGATAGCATTTAGTGTACGTTAGCTAGGGGTTTTATATAGATAGCATAGGATGTATTGTATATTAAATTGTGTTATTTATTTAGATAGATTGGGAATGTATTATTATATAGATAGGCTGTATATTAGATTATGCTATTTATTTAGATAGATTGGGTATGTATTATTATATAGATAGGATGTATATTAGATTATGCTATTTATTTAGATAGATTGTGTAATGTATATTAGATAGTGGTGTATTGTATTGTAATTTTATGTAATTGTATTGTAATTGTATGTATTTCCTTTTCAGGTGTGTATTTTTTTTTTTTCTGTAGTGAGGTGGGGGGGCGGTTGTAATGTTTTTTTTTTCTGTAATGTTCCTTTTTTTATTTTTTGTGACTTAGGTTTTATTATTTTGTGTAATGTAGTTTATTTTTTTTGTGACTTTAGGCTTTTTTATTTTCTGTAATTAGAGTGGGGGGGGTTAATAGGGGGTAGGTAGATGTTAGATGTTAATAGGTTAGTGTAGAGGGTGTTTAGTTGATATTTAATGTTTTATTGGGGGGGTATAGTGCAGTGTAGTGTTTACAATTAGTTTCATGATGGTCCTTGAGGACCATCATGGCACTTATGTGGTTAATGTAGTGTTGTAACAGGCCCATAATGGTGTTAATATACCCTTATGGGAGTGATGGGGTTAATAAAATAATATTGACCCCCCATGAGTGACAGGGTTAATGATGGGTTTATGGGGGTCTGTATTGACCCCCATGAGTGACAGGGTTAATGAAGGGCTTATGGGGGGCCAATATTGACCCCCATGAGTGACAGGGTTATTGAGGGTTTTATGGGGGTCTGTATTGACCCCCATGATTGACAGGGTGACAGTGTATATTTTCTTTCTTTTACAACAGGTCCTTTAACGCGGGAATTTAGAATTTTGATTGCAGCGGGGGACCCCGATCGCGTGCAATCGGGACCCCCACTGCGAAGGTTAATGTGGGGTTAATGTAGGGCTCCGAGCTTATCTCTGATCCCCTGAGGTTAATGCGGGTTTCTCGGATGCCTTCTTGGCTAATTTGTACGTGGCTGGGCTGTGAGCCTCGTTTTCGTTTTTTTCGGTGGCCATTTTTTCTCTCGCTTAGGGGATTTTCGTGTGTCTGAACTCGGGAATTTGGACTTAAATGGAGGTGTAACTTCAGTTTCAGAGGTCCTGGGTGCCCCCCCTTGCTATGTGTAAGCTTTTTATGTAGTTTGTGTGAGTATTTGGTGTGTTTTCACTGTTTTTAGTTGCGCGCGGGTCAGCCGTTATAGTCAGATTCTTAGTGCGTGTTGGTGTTTGTTACGTTAAGGTTGGTTCCTGCGGCGCTCATTGCCCAAGTGCTACGGTTTAACGGCGGCGCTCATCGCTAAGTCGTACGCACCACGCAACACAGCGTGACGACGAATCGTAGTTGGACAATTATAATATGTGATATATATATATATATATATATACAGTGTTTTTGATTGTGTTATCGTGCTAAAAAATATTAGCGTGTATTAAGAAGGGTATAGAAGCAAGGGAAGCAAATATAATTCTGCCACTATACAAATCCCTAATACGCCCTAATTTGAAATATGAAGTACAATTTTGGCCACCACAACAAAACCAATAAGGGGAATGGAGGGGCTAAGTTATGAAGAAAGACTAACCAAATTAAACTAGTTTTCCCTAGAAAAAAGGCATCTACGAGGAGATATGATTACCTTATATAAATATATCCAAGGTCACTATAAGGCTTTGTCAAGTGAGCTTTTTGTGCCAAGAGGTTTTCAACTGACAAAAGGACATCCATTGAGGTTAGAGGAATAAAGATTTCACCTTAAGGAAAGAAAAGGGTTCTTCACAGTAAGGGTGGTTAACCTGTGGAATTCTCTACCAAAGGAGGTGGTGACAGTGAATTTGATAGATAACTTTAAAAAGGGGTTAGGTATATTTTTGAATAAAGAGGGCATTCAAGGCTTTCCTAGATAACTAGCGACGGAATATTGATCCAGGAAATCTGATTGCCACAGGGAGAAATTTGATTGCCAGTATCTGGGGTCAGGAAGGAATTTTCCTTTTTTTTTTTCCTTGAGAGACAAAATTAGCAAAGTTTCAATGGTTTTTTTTTCTGTTTGCCTTCCTCTGGATAAATTAACAATTAACAATTATTAACAAATAATCCACATATTAAACGTATCAGAAAATATCTAAAAAGGTTGAACTTGATGGACTAAAAGTCTTTATTCAACCTCAAATACCATGTAACTATGTGAAAACCCTTTAAAGATATTTTGTTTTATACAATACAATAGACTAGTATAGAGTCGTTAAAATAATATTCTTACCTTCAGTCCTAATATGTAAATAGCATTTGGGAAACAAATGGTTCTCAAGTGATTGTACATATTTATTTCAGTTCATTTTATAATTGTTTGTTAATGACAGTGAAATCGCAGGGCTATATTATCTCACTGTATTCCCCACACATTATTTTCCGCCTTGTCTTATTTATTTAGTTTTATAATTATGAACAATATCAAAGGGACTTTTTGTTTTGCTTCATCTAAGTTTGTTCAGACTGATACAAACTATTTTTTTTTTAGTCCTGATTGGAGATGAGTCACGGGTGGATTAACAAAAAAGGCTAATCCTTTACTAATCTCAATGAAAAACATCCTGTTATTGTTGCCATGTTCTAGGAACTGTAATAACAGAAGCAGAAACAAATGCTTAGTCCCAAAGCACAGGGTCATGTTTATTGTCACATAAATCCATCTGTCTACCGATCACATTTGTTTAATTAAATCTACTTCACATTCAATCTCTGCAGAAATATACTGACTACATTCCTTCCTAATCAGTACAAAAACATCTCCTGCTAGAAAAGCACCAGCACACCAGTCATCCAAGCCCTGTACACAAAACACTCCCAGGCTGTGGGAATTAATTGGGTATTTTTTCTAAATAGCGATCCCCTTGGTCAGATGTAGTCTGATCAGACCTTAGTTATACTATATTATGTTCAATATCCAGACAGCATTCTAAGGGGATTAAATGTTAAAAGACGACAGCAAAAGTTTTACACAGATTCAAAGTGGTATGCCACTCTCTAATATATCTATCATATGTTTAAAAGTGAATATTAGGTACATTGTTTTAATATATATATATTTTTTAATAATAATTAATTAATTAATGAAGTAATAAATTAATATACCTGGCCTATTTGTAATTAATATATCCAGCAATCAATAACCTGAAGAGCTAACAATCGCTTTTGATTTTCCTGCAGCATACAATGTACATTTGGACTGTTGCTGACCTGAGGTGTAAGTGTCAGCAATGTGGCAAGTGTACAGTGTAAATAGGCTGCGTGCGCTAAGGCAAACTGTTAGTTTTGTAATTTTAGAATGGTATTGTTATTAGTTTCAAGTTAGTGTTGTAAAATGGCGGCGATTGTGTATGTGTTAGCGTACATTCCTGGGTAAAGGTCGTATGTGCCTGGCTGTGTATTATGTGCTTAGGGGTCGTGTAGCCTTGTTTTCTGTTTTTTTTTCGGCTGACATTTTTTTTCTCGCGTAGGCGATTTTCCATTGACAAAACTCTGCAAATTCGACTTTAATTAGTGTGCAACCTCATTCCCAGATGTCCTGGCTGCCCCTCTGTGCTGTGTGTGAAGTATTTGTATGTTTTTTTTTTGTATTCTTTGTGTTTTTTATATTTTTTGATGTGCGCAGTTCGGCCGTTAACTTCATATTTTTTGCGGTTTGTATTTTTTTGGTGTGTAAGTTTCCTTATCAAAGTGATACAGGTCTCGAACTGTGAATTGTGTATTTGAGTTTTGTGTTGATCTGTAGTCCCGTGGGTTGTAGGTATGATGCTTAAGTTGTGCGAGGTCGTAGGGATGAGTGCCTGCAGAGCTCATCTTCATCAGCGCAGTGAGCGCCTATGGCGCTCTCTGCCAAAGTCGTGCTGGGTTTGTAGGGATGAGCGCCTCCTTGCCTGGCCGCAACCGCGACCCACGCTTCACGAGATCCGCGGCTGCGGCCCGCAAACTTCGGTCCTCGATTCGCGAGCCTGCAGTTTTAACATTGCATTACCAACGTTTTTTTGGCAAGCCCGCGCTGCTGCGAACTATATATGTGATATTTGTTATTCTGCCACAAATTCTGACTTTGCAGCATTTGTTTGAAGTAACATTGCTTATCTATGCTTCACATGTTAGCCCATCTGTACTAGTTTAGTGATGAACTCTTGATATCAATTCTAAGTAAATCTGCTTGTAAAATAACATAGGAATGGAAAATGTATCCAAGACTTCTCCACTACTTTCTTTAGTACACCTTGCACAGTGTCTGTAATAAGACTTGATTTCCCCATTTCTAGGACAGCACCCCATACTAAATACTGGACTAAATCATACTCCTCAGTTAAACTGAGAGAGTAACTAACACTGAACTCTCTGTGCTGCAAGATAAACATACATTTTCAAACTTTTATATAATTTATTTGTTATGAAAAATCTTAATGAACATCAATGTCTTATACAACATTTTAATTCTCAATTTCCAACATAGGGTATATAAAGTCAACTGTGATTAAATCCCTACAGTTTCCTGGTGATGTGTGCAGCAAGGCAAGAAACATGTTTGTGCAGGGTAAGCCAAAAATGTGTGCTGTGTTCCAATTACCTTGTCTCAATAGACTGAAGTTTTGACGTTGATGTTTTCAAACATGCACCAGTACTTACATGCTGTATAGCTACAGTCTGCCAAAATACCATTATACTTAGCAAAACAGGAATGTTGGAATTAGGAAATTGTGCATAATTGAGTTTGGTAAAAGATCAATGGGCGACATTCACTGAGCATTTTGTGGAGCGGTGTGTTCTTCCCAATGCTCCAATGTGCTCTATTTCCTACAAGAAAACATGCCATTGCAGTTCTTCACACACTTGCAATACCATAGTGAATATTGCCTAGTATTACGATAACTAGAATTCCCATGTTTTGGCTAAAAGATCCTAGACCTTTGTGCCCTGATGAACATTTGTCCTTGGAAATGACCCTGGAAGTCAGGATAGACAGGTAAACATGTCATTAGATTATAGCAGGTGAGAATTTATCCTGAGTGTATGTAAATAATTGATTTTGAGCTAGTACCTCTCTTCCCTTTGATCCCTCATGTGTGTCCGGTACGTGTTATCAGTTAACAATTGTGCTTTTTTACCTCAACCACCAAGTTCAGATAGTTAGTATATTCTCAAAATGTGCTATTACACAACACTGATACAATAAGCACCTCAACAAGTGTATGGGAACATGTCACTGGCTTCATGCCCACATTATTTTTTTACAGATAAGTAGTTGTTTTTAGTTAACTTGCATCTGAGAAATTGTAAAAATGATGGTAATAGTTCAGCCCTTCAATCTAACATGCAGTGTTGAATATGAAATGGGATCAAATTTGTATGATCTGGGTTATTAAGAACGGACCACTTTTTAAAAATGAAGCACTGTTTGGGGATTCTGAAAAAGGAAATACAACTTAATAGACAAAAATCAGTTATGAGTTATCTCTTTCAAAACTCAGATTTCCTAGTTGGCCTTACTACTGTTGTATATTACTTTAAAGGACCAGAGTTATTTTAATTTAATCAAGTAAGGAACATCATTACCCACTATGGGGTTCATTACTTGGCTCTCATAGAAAATCTTGTGAGTGACAAGTTCAGATAAGCCCTAATGTAGCTATTACAAGCTGCACATAGCAAACCCTTTTGTGTAAGCCCTAACAAGTAATCACTACATTTGATATGTTCCCTGTTCTTCATATGGTTTTACCTAAAGTGTGATTACATGGCTACCGTTATAATTCTTCCCTATTCCTATATGTTCATGTAAAGCCCTGTGGGCGTTCGCAGTGAGCCTACACACTATGTGTCCCGCAGCACTAGTTCAACTTATACCAAGAGCTGATACTGCACAAGTAATACTCTGTATTCATTTAAAGCTGTACCCTAACTTGCAGTTGTAGCAGGGAAGGGATTAAACATATATACAAATTAATGTGGAGAGTTATGATTCCTCTGCCTCTTTCCAGCTACCCCCTATGGGTCCCATTGGGAACCATTGATATCCTATGGAGCTCCATGGAATACTGACATCTACCACAGGGGTACTTATGGACATTTATGAAATGTATAACCCCCATGATGTTCATAAGCACCCCAGTGCTAAAGTACAGTACGCTAAACCTTTCCCAAACTACCTATACTTGTTAGTCTACTACTGCCTATGCACATATTCATATTCTCTTGTGTCTCAATTGCTTTCTCCCATATAACTAGATTGTTAGCTCTTTAGGGCAGGTCTTCATGTAAAATGCACTGATGTCCTCAGGTGAATATATTGTTATTTTATTAACTAAACATGACATGTGTATAGAAAGTTTTATGTTTTTCAAGTACAAATATAAATATATATAAATAGTGTGTTTTTAGTTTATCTAAGTTTGCCTTAGAACACTGTTAGCCCCATTAAACGTTGAAAACCGTAGCCCGTAACGTAGCCCGCAAGACTTACGGCTATTAAATTACCCGGTAAAGCAACACGCTGACGATCTGCTGGTTAGGAGCAAGCAAACTTTACGGGCCGTGAAAATTTGACCTAAGCGCCTGCAAATCCTTTGATCTGTCAAGCCTGTAACTGTTACATTCCAATCACGCTATTAAATTGCAACAAACTCACTGGCGTTCAAACCCGTAACCTGCAAATGGAGCCAAAAAGCTTAAGAGTACTAGAGTACTAGAGAGGACACGCTAGAGGGGTAAAAGTCGTATCAGTAGCACTACTTGATCATGTTCACGGCCGAACATCCAACGTGCGAAAAATGGTTTACGAGTTTTCGTTTCTGGTCTGTAACTCGCGCCCTGCTCGAATTTAATAGATCCGTTGCTGGTCTCACATTGCACTTACGGGCTTGGAATTTAATATGGCTATGTGATTCTGTTAATTTTTTTAATGGTAGGATTGATTAAGAATACAACAAATGAATTCCACATTTTTACATTCCCTTTACTCATATACTAAAATGTTGTATGGATTCACACAATGTCTGACTAGCTGACTACATTAATTTCCTGTTGTAATTTCAATAGCATTCCTTGCTTATTGTACAATTTCCAGACTGCTTTAATAGTTAATTTTAAGGTAGACTACAAAATATGCATGCTTCAATTTCATATTATGACATATTATAATTGTCGAACTACGAGACGTTGTCACGATTTGCGTGGTGCGTACAACTTAGGTGAGAAAAGCAAGGCGAGCAGTGGAGGCAATGAAACACGTGGGACTTAGCCTACAAACGCGGTATTGCCTCACAGACTTATTAAAATGCCATTCGCCCAATTGAATAGGGCTCTATATAAGCACATAGCATTTTTTTTACAGAAGTTTTTAGTTAGTGAAGACCTTGCTTTTGAATAGAAGTTCACTAACAAAACACTTCTGTAAAAAAAAAATGCTATGTGCTTATATAGAGCCCTATTCAATGCCCGATTCACAATTTTATAAGGCTGTTAGACTGCAAGCAATTGACAAACCCGCGACTTCAAAAAAAAACATTACGAGATGCAGGACTAAGAAAAAAAAAGTACAAGGTACGAAAAATACGAAGTTAACGGGCGAATCGCGAAAAACAAAATACACAAAAAGAAACAAAAAAAAACATCACTCACAGCGCGGGGGAACAGCCAGGACGTCTGGAAGTGAGGTGGAAGGTAAATTTAAGTCGATTTACAAAATGTTCAGCACTCGAAAAGCGGCTAAGCGAGAAGAAAAAATGTCGGCCCAGAAAAATGAAAACGAGGCTAAACGACCCTGGACCTCGCAACACACCGCCAACGGCGTACCACTTTCACACAGGAACGTACAAGGTACAAAATACACTACACCAAAGGATGCCAAATACTCGCAAATCACGTAACACATACCCAAACAATGCTACTTTACACTGCCAACTTGAAAATCACAATATTACGCATCTACAGTAGTGCTTTACACAAATAAACCAACGGTTTGCCCTCGCGCACACAGCTTCTTCTAATGCACAGTTGGGACATTCATAAAACTATCTCCACAACCCAGCAACAGTCCAACTGGACATTATATACTGCGGGAAAATGAAAAAAAGATTGTTAGCTCTTCAGCCTATTGATTGATGGATATATTAATTCCAAAAGGTAAAGTATATTAATTCATTAAGTAACTAATTCATTGATTATTATTTACAAAAATAGAGACATACTGTATGTATCTGTCTTTGTGATGAGCGCAGAGGCTGCTCAGAGGAGCAAAAGTACACCAGAGGAGAAGCTCGCAATGAGCGCCGAAGGTACTCACAGTACAAAAACCTTCACATTGTGTGGCAAACAGCATTGCCATGGCTTCAAATTTTATTGACCGTCATTTTTTGACGGGCAAGTCGCTAGTACTAAACAATGTGTGCCAGGAAAAAAAACCTGGTTAAAGTTGGCATTTAATTTTAGTGCTGTTTCAATAGTTTATTTAATGAACACTTGTCATTTAGATTGCCATGCACTGTTTGGTGATTGACTAATAAAGGATAATGATATTAATAAAGTAAAACAAATGCATGCCAACTATATAAAATAATTTCAAGTATAATTCTGTTAGCATAAAAAGTATGCAATATATATTTATATATATATATACAGTATTTTTATATTCCAGAATGAGGTTTTAATTTTTTTGTGATTTCCAGTAATCAGGTTTTACGCTATAAGACTGTTCATTTTACTATTCTTCTCTTTCTTACATTCATTTTTAAGACACAGAAAACATGTTGAATATATAATATAAAATATAGTTGAACATTTGGAATCTGACTAAGAGCATGCTTAGGCAGGAAAAAAGTCATAAGACAAGTTTTCAATTAGAAAAAAATGGGGCATCCATGATACTTTGATGAAGTTTTCATGTGTGTGAGGTCTGTGTTTATATTTTCAAAGAACACAGTTTGCTATTTTTTATGTGAGCCACCTGATTCTAAGCATATGTGGGGGAAGAGGTGGATGTCATGTTTGAAAATGGTTTAACAAAAATGATTTTGCTTTTTTTTTCTTTACCTCCCTTACCAGTTCTTTTACTGTTTTGCACTCAGGTCAAAGTTATTTAGGAGTCAGACAATATGGAATTGTTCTATATGCAACCAAAATCTTTAAAGATGAAACTTTTCTATATCATTTAACAACTTTTTCTCCTATACACAGTGAATTGAATGTGGCCTCATGGTATATTTGATGTCTAAGGGGGGGGGGGGGGGGGCAAGACTATCGGACTATGGGGGGCATGGATTAACATGGACTTTTGATATTCTTTCTTCCTTCTCTCCCCCGACCATGTCCTCCTAGCCTGAATACTTGAACTGTGACAGCTACATGCTTATTGTGTGCTTTGTGAGATGGAGGTGATGAGAGTTATTATGTTTGTGTATTATATGCAGAGCAGTGTGTTTGTGTATTGTACTGGTTAGTGCAGCATTAACAGGCAGGAATTATTGTACTGGCATGGTCATTAATTGATGTATGAAGGAAATCTCATGAACCCCCCATGGTATACCAAGCTAAAGCTATGACCATTGGAGTCCCGGAGCTGGAGGTTTTTGGTTTTGGGGAGTGAGAGCCGGAGATTGTGGAGACTAGGCTATTGTGGTTTTATTAATTGCTATTTCTTGTACTTATTTTACATTTAATACATCAAAACACAAATTAACTGATAGCATATCATAACAGACAGGTTTTTGTGCCAGGGGACTCTATTATTAGGAAGGTAGATAGGGGGATTTGTCACCCAGATCCCAGCAATCGAGCAGTGTGCTGTCTCCGGGGTCCTTAGGTTCAGCATGTTGTAGATTGGGTAGATCAATTATTGGGAGAGGCTGTAAATGAACTAATGGTCTTGGTACATATCGGTACCAATGAAAAGTTAGTGGAAGATGGAGGTAATATTTTCGGAGGTACTACCAATGCCACATGCTAACCCAGAGAGACAGAAGGAGCTTAGGGGAGTTAATGTGTGCTAAAAAAGTGCACTAAGGAGTGGTTTGGGTTTTTGGAACACTTGACTGAGTTCTCACTTGGATACAATCTCTATAGCAGGGATGAATTGCACCTTAGTGATGAGGGAGCTTGTATGCGAGGGGATAGGATGGCAAAAAGGCTGGAGGAGTTTTTAAACTAGTAGGTGGGGGAGGAGGGACTAGATAGAAGTAATAGGGTAGAAAGAATAGAGGGGGTATGGAATTAATTAACTAGTCATGGGGTGGAGAAGGGGAGTGGGTTAGTATGGTCAATAGGGAGATATTGCTAAGTAACTCAAGTATAGTGGTAGGCAATTCAAAACTACAAACTCATAACAACATAAGTTGTATGCTTGCTAATGCCAGAAGCTTGACAGGAAAAATGGAAGAGTTAGAATTATTACATTTAATGAGAAATACAATTTAATAGGCATTACTGAAACATGGTGGGATGACTCTCGTGATTGGACTGCTAATCTAGATGGTTATAACCTATTTAGAAAAGATAGGGGTAATGGCAAATGGCAGAGGATGAGGCATTTGTCTTTATGTTAAGCCTGAATGTATCCTATTGTCAGAGAAGATATTTATGCTGAAACTAGCAATAATGTTAAATGCTTGTGGGTAGAGTTAAATAGTGGAGCAGCACATTCTAATAGAATATTGGTAGGAGTATGCTATAAACCCCCAAATATAACTTGAATGTGAGGAAATACAATTATTCTTTTGAAATACAGCTAAGCATGGTCAAGTTTTATTAATTGGAGATTTTAACTACCCTGAAATAAACTGGATGAATGCGACTAGCAGTCCAGCTAAGTGGAGCAGGTTCTTAAGTACACTCAAAGGTCATTATCTGGCCAGGTTGTACAAGAACCAACTAGTGACCCGGAAAAGGCAGATGAGCTAAATAGGTTCTTTTCTTTGGTATACACAAGGGAGGTACCAGTGGTTGAGTCACTGCAACATAATAGGGCTACACTACCTTCACCAAATAATTGGCTAACGCAGGAAGAAATCCAAAAGAGGTTGGAAAAAATAAATGTTAATAAAGCCCCAGGTCCTGATGGAAAATATCCAAGGGTACTGAGGGAACTGATTTCTGTAATAGCCAAAGCATTATATCTAATTTTTCACTATTCCCTCAACACTGGGTGGCTACCAGATGACTGGAGAAAAGCAGAGGTGATACCTATATTTAAGAAGGGAGCAAGAGCAAATTATAGACCTGTAAGCCTTACTTCTGTGATGGTAAAGATTTTAGAAGAGTTATTAAGGGATACAATGCAAGAATATGTCTATTTGAACAGGATTATAAGCAGGAGTCAACATGGATTTATGAGGGATAGGTCATGTCAAACAAATCTAATTAGTTTCTATGAGGAGGTTAGTAGGAACCTGGATCACAGCAACTCAGTGGATGTAGTCTTTTTAGATTTTGCAAAGGCTTTTGATACAGTGCCACATGGGAGACTTTTGTGCAAACTAAGGGATACAGGAATTGCAGTAAATATATGCACATGCATTGAGAGTTGGCTAAAAGGAAGCAAAGGGTTATTGTAAATGGAACATACTCAGATTGAACTAATGTGGTAAGTGGGGTTCCTCAGGGTTCACTATTAGGTCCTCTCCTTTTTAATATATTTATTAACGACTTAGAAGTTGGACTGGAAAGTATTGTCTCCATTTTTGCTGATGACAGATAATGATGTACTTTCCCTCCAAAGGGATTTGCATAAATTAGAGAAATGGGCAATTAAACGGCAGGTACGATTTAATATGAATAAATATAAGGTTATGCATCATGGAAGGAATAATAGCCATGCAATTTATAAACTTAATGAAGCAAATCTAGGGGTAGCAGATATGGAAAGGGATTTGGGAGTGCTTGTGGACAACCACCTACGTAACAGTTCTCAATGCCAAGCAGCATCTGCAAAGGCAAATAAAATATTAGGATGTATTAAGAAGGGTATAGAAGCTAGGGAAGCAAATATAATTATGCCACTATACAAATCCCTAGGATGCCATCATTTGGAATATGGAGTACAGTTTTGGGCAACACTTTATAAAAAGGAAATTTTAGAGCTGAAAAAAGTACAGAGAAGGACAACAAAACTAATAAGGGGAATGGAAGTGCTAAGTTGTGAATAAAGACTAACCAAATTAAACTTATTTTGTCTAGAATAAGGCATCTAAGAGGGGATATGATTACCCTATATAAATACATCAAGGGTCAGTATAAAGATTTGTCAAGGGAGCTTTTTGTGCCAAGAGGTTTTCAACCGACAAGAGGACATCCATTGAGGTTAGAAGTAAAAAGATTCCACCTTAAAGAAACAAAAGGGTTCTTCACAGTAGAGATGGTTAAACTGTAGAAGTCGACTTGTCAGAATACATATATATATATATATATATATATATATATATACAGGTAGCCCTTTAATAAAAGCATACCTAATCATATAATGTAAGTCAATGGGAAGCCAATTAATTATGTTGCAGGCTTTACTATATACTGACATAAGTAATATAATATTATTCTATTTAAAGCTATAAACAAATAAGTGCTATGAGTGTAAAAGCAGTTTTTTTTAAGAATATAAACCAATTAAATGTAACATAGCAAAATAATTTTAATTAAATAGAAAAAATGTTTTTGCATATTTACTTTCATATGTTTAAAGACAAGACTTAAACTTTTTATAAGTGTTCTGCATTAATATTTTTGACAATGGCATGAGTTAATTTCACACTATGGCATTTTTTTTTTGATTTTTTTCAAATTTATCATGTCTTGCTACCTAAAAATGTCATCCCCCTTTTCTTTCTTAATTGCACTTCTCTTACTAGACATTTTATTAATTTAATCAAAAATGTTTAATTAAAACTCACAAACTGACACTATAGATTAGAAAAATAGTACACCAACAAACAAACTGAGTGTTTCTCACCTCTTATCTCCAGCCACCTGATCCCTCATTGGCTTTGTTGGTAAATGGGGATAGCTCTCATCTCTAATTTCCTGAGCTGTTTCTTTATATCATATCCAGTATTTATAGTTGCTAATTTTCTTAATATGTTATAGTTTTTTTAATATTTTTTTCCTTCAGGTTTCAGAACTCATTGTAAAATTATTTGTTGCAAATACTGTATACAATTTGAAAAATCTATTAGAATTATTATATTTATTTGTATCACACCAACATAGGGCCCTATTTTATTGCTCAATTCGTAAACTTATACCCACTTAAAACTGCACTTCATATTGCCACAGATTCTATTAGCTACTCACAATTAGTTACACAAAATCAATATTCTTTTAAACCCTTAGGTCTAGCTCGCATATAAAGGCTGAACTGCAACTGAAAAAAGTATCATGCTTCTGTCAAAAATATTACGAGTACTAAATAGGACTCGTAGGGGGATTTTTCAAGTACGTATTAAAGCTGTTAAACACACAATACTTTAATAGCATGGGAAGGCATGGAAATACATTAGAATTAATTGCACAACAGTATCAAACCCACAAATATGCAATTGAAAAATATATTTTTTTTAAAGTTATTTCTGAGTAATATCGGTCCCAGGACTCATGGGGTTAATACATATCATGAAACCTACATGGACTAAAACAGATGATCTAATGCATTTTGTAGATTGCTAGATTGCTTGATTGTGAGTCCAATCTGCAAATATTACTTATTAGTACTAATTAATTATTAGCCTCTGATTGACGATTACGTGTAACTTGTGTGTAACATGTTTTACTGATGTCATGATGGTTGTGTCTAAGAAGTTAATTACCGGCTTACTTAAATATTGTCAGATCAAGTGATCACACCCCCTGAAATCCAACTTAAAAAGGCATGTTTTTTCAATTCAGCCTTAAGGTTGTAATCTGCGAGCTGGAGTCAATAGAATACATGTAAACATTTATTTAAAAAAAAAAAATCTGCAGCCAAATTTATGAGTTTGAGGCATTAATTAGCTGGCTTCTAATAGAATAGGGCTTATATTTCGCAGTGCTGTACATGGGTTAAGTACAAGGCAAAAACACATTTTGACACATTGCTAATAGCGAAGAGCTCTGTCTTTGAGTTTAGAATCTAGTGTGCATAGTACTTTCCCAAAAACACTTTACAAGATTGAAAACTCACAAACTTACAATCTAATATACAATCTATGTGAATATAATATATGCAGCAATGTATTGTGGTGAATATTGACCTTTTATTCACCCTTGCATAAGCTGATTATCTTTGCAATAAAAGCTGAGGTTACACAGGATATTATCTCTTTATGTCTGCTGGATTCTTTTAGTTGGGTTTGAGTTTTGGCTTTCATGACATCTGTCACACATAATTAGTGCACTGACTGTGCGGAGTTACAAATACCAAACAGGGTGAATCTACAAAGTAATAAAACAGGCACCTACCTATGCACTGTCATATCATATCTATCCCTTCGTTGGACTGGGTAAAAAGCTACTGCTGGTGCAACCTGTGCTATGCACCAAGGCCCTGGCTTTTTATAAAAAATTGTATTTATTTTTTTATTTTAAGTTTTGGGGCCCCCTGCTGCCTGCACACTATTATCCACCCTGTAACTGGCATCCCCCTGGGCCACCACAACTGGTGCCCGGTCCCCTCACAACAAATCCCCCCCCCCCCCCCCATCAGGAAGTGGACTAGCTTGATTCCCCGGTCCCCTGCTCCTTCATTGCTCTCTGCTTATGTCTGCTGACAAGGGGAGGAGCCAGCAGAGGTAATGTGAGACATGTGGAAGAGAGGCATGGGGGAGAGAAGGAGACATGGAGGCAGGGAGAGGCATGGGGAAGAGAGGCAAAGGGGAAAAAGAAAGACACACGGAGGGAGAAAAAGGGGGAAACACGGGGGGAGAGAGGGAGACATTGAATTATGGCCAAAAAGTTCAACCTTGATTTCATCACACCATAACACCTTTTCCCACATGCTTTTGGGAGACTGCAGATGTGTTTTTGCAAAATGTAGCCTGGCTTGGATGTTTTTCTTCGTAAGATAAGGCTTTTGTCTTGTCACTCTACCCCATAGCCCAGACATATGAAGAATACGGGAGATTGTTGTCACATGTAACACACAGCCAGTACTTGGCAGATATTCCTGCAGCTCCTTTAATGTTGCTGAAGGCCTCTTGGTAGCCTCCCAGACCAGTTTTCTTCTCGTCTTTTCATCAATTTTGGAGGGAGCTCCAGTTCTTGGTAATGTCAGTGTTGTGCCATATTTTCTCCACTTGATGATGAGTGTCTTCACTGTGTTCCATGGTATATCTAATGCCTTGGAAATTCTTTTGTACCCTTCTCCTGACTGATACCTTTTAACAATGAGATCCCTCTGATGCTTTGGAAGCTCTCTGTGGACCATGGCTTTTGCTGTGGGATGCGACTAAGAAAATTTCAGAAAAGACCAACTAGAGCTGCTGAACTTTATTTGGGGTTAATCAGAGGCACTTTAAATTATGGCAGTTGTATGATGACTCCTATTTAACACGATTTGGAATGTGATTGCTTAATTCTGAACACAGCTACATCCCCAGTTATAAGAGGGTGTGCAGACTTATGCAACCATTTTATTTTTCTTTTTTATGTTCCTTCCCTCCACCTAAAAGATTTCAGTTTGGTTTTAAATTGAGTTGTACAGTTTATAGGTCACATTAAAGGTGGAAAAAGTTCTGAAATGATTTACAGCACATAAACCTGACATTTTAACAGGGGTGTGTAGACTTATTATATCCACTGTATCTACACTACACACTGCACACATTGCTGACACTTACACCTCAGCTCAACAAAAGGCAGGAACATCAAAACAGATTGTTAGCTCTTCAGCACATTGCTTGTTGCATATATTAATTACAAATAGGTAATGTATATTAATTTATGATTTCATTAATTAATTAATTATCATGAAAAACTACATATACACAAAAAAAATAAAAAATACACCACAGTATCGCAATAAATGGCAAAGCCCTTCACCGCTCGCCTCACAAGGAGCTCCAACGGTGCTCATAGGACACAAACTACACCAGGGGAGAGGCTTGCAGTAAGCGAAGAAAGGAGATCAGCGCGGATCTTACAATGACAGCAAAAGTAATATATATATATATTTATGTTTGCACTGGGGGCTGGCAAACTCAGGGACAGCCCCGGGCGGCAAAAGCTCTAGCTACGCCTATGAGTCAGGCCCTTGCATTGTCTCTCTCCTATATTTCTTCAGTCCATTTCCCTGGCGCTCTATTAACTCTCTTGCCCTGGATCTCTCTCCTCTTGCTCTGAGTATCTCTTTTCTATTTTGCACTGGCAGTCTCCTTTGCCCTAAGTGTCTCTCTCCTTCCAACCCTTGCACACGCTCTCTGCAATGGATCACTTGTAGACAGTCAGACACCATCATCCATCATGTCGTCAGTGTAAACTAAGTTTATATTTTTTTTCAGTGAAAATAAAAACCATGAGATAAAAGTGCTAGTGTGTCATAATGTATAATAAAATTAAGACCCTTAAAGAGCCTTATCCAATATTTTTTTTGGGGGGGGGGGGCAACATTTTTTTTTTGCCCCGGGGCCCTCCATTCCCTAGCTCTGCCACTGCTGGATATATATTAGAAATTACTTTTTATTTGCTTTGTGGCCCATCTGTTTATAGTGTGTATTTTTTTTTTTTTGCTTGAAATATATTGATAACTAATTAGAAGTATTTACTTATAGTTTCACAATAGTACACACATTTAGAATTCACTACTATATCTCCAGATCTTATTTTTCTGGGATGCAAGATGGTGACTGTAGTCATGAAATGAAAAGACCTTTGCTTTTGGGGAGGAAAGCTATGGCAAGCGTGGACAAGCTATTTAAAAGTAAAGATAATAAACTATCAACAAAGGTCTGCATAGTTAAAACTGTGGTATTCCCAGTAGTAACATACGGATGTGAGAGCAGGACAATAAAGAATTTGTAGAATTGACACCTTTGAATTACGATATTGGCAAAAAAAAATAATCGCACAGGCTTTCCACATGCCCATGCATTGATTGTGTTGTAGAATCTTCCGAAGTGGCATGCAGGTCCTGGAGTTGGTGTTTAGATTTAGAGAGAGAGTAGATGAGATCGAAGAGCAGGTCCTTACACCTCTTTTCATTTACATTATCAGCATAACTATTTTACACATACATTTTGATTACACATATATACTGATTACACTTAATACAAAAAACACATAGAGTAAATAACACACATAAATAAACATAGAGCTAGGTCACCACATACACCCCCACCCTATACCCCAACAGTTAGCAATTACGCATAAAACATACTATTTTTTAAATCACAAATATATACAAAAATTATTTTTTCATTTATCCTTATTTTATTTTTGGCATTGATATGAAGGTAGGAGAGAGGAGGGGAGAGGAGTGGACAGGTGGGAAGGAAAAGAGGAGGAATGAGAGGAGAGAGAGATGGCCATGGGGAGGGTTGTGACCATCACCTACAATGACTGTTAGAGGGACCTCAAGGACCTACTGAGCCAGCTGCCCAACGCTGGAGCTTCAGGCCTGGTGGCCCAGCAAGATCCAGCCTGCACATCAGGTGAATATCACATACACCAACATGCCACCACATGTATTTCAAACACACTACACATGTTCACCCCCACCAGAATGGATCCAGGCACTGGCCAGGCCACAGCCCCTCCCCACCGGGCCACCTACACCACCTCCACACCCACCAATAGGCCCAGCATTCAGACCTCCATCCCCATCACCACCAAGCCAGACTGCTCAGGAGATGCTCGCTGTGTAGGGAGAGTTCTTGCAGTGTCTCCAGGGGATCCAAGCCAGTTTCTCCTGCAATTACAAGGAGCTTAAGAGGAGCCTAGCCAGGTGCAATAGGAAGGAGAGAAGGAACTATCTCATGACTCTGTCCTACCTTGCAGGGCTGCTCAGAATGGGAATGGGCAAGAGTTCACTCCAGAAGGTGACAGCACCCCATGCCTCCGCCTACAGCACCCCCACTGGTTGTGCCGCTGCCTCACGGGGGGGTGCCTCCCCCTGCCCCCCCACCAACGCCAGCACCAGTGAGATGACGGCCGCATCCAAGGGATTGCGGCCCTGATGCTAGGCGGAGGAGGATTTAGGGGCTGCGCATATTTTTGTGCCTTCTCAACAGCACTCCTCAGTGACAATCTTTTGGTCCAAATGTTAACCTAATCTAACCTGTCTACAGAGTCTGGGAGCTTGGCCTATGTGATGGTGATATTTTGTACACAGAAGGCTACCTCCCATCACATGGTCCAATATCCCCTTCACGTAGGCTTCTGTTTCACCAATTGATGATCACTGAGGAATGCTGTTGAGAAGAGATGCTTCAGTTCCTATCTTTTTTTAAGACTTTATTTTGCAGGTTGTTTTATTTTTTTTATTTAGACACAATTCAGGTCCATTAAGAAATCTTCTGCAACTACCCCCCCCCCCCCCCCCACAACATGTAGCTCCCACAATATTAAAGATATCATATATCCAGATACGTAAGACAAGATTGTTGTTAGCTTAAATGTAGACTAATACCGCTATGGCGGTAATGTCTCACCATAGCTAACAATAGCATGTTCATGACAGCCAGCATTAATATATGCACTAGTGAAGCATGTGATCCTGACCTCAATATTAGTATGAGAACAGATCCTTGGGTCTGATGTGAATCTGGCTGCTGACCTTTGTGTCCTCTGTATTAATGGATATTTTCCAATATTGCTGATATCATGAGTATCCTTTAACATGTGCTAACACCTGTATAGCTGATGGATGTGATATCAGTGTTGATTAACAATGTCATATCGTGAAGGTGATAGCACACCTTGACCACTGATGCTGGTAACAGCTAAGCATGTATTGGGAGATGACACATCATTATTAATGGTTATGGCCAGTAACATATCCTGAGACCTAGCTAATGGTTAGCAATGCTTGCAGATGGAAATCAGCTGAGTTGGTATAGTGTTACACTTACAGTATTTAACACTGTACTGTACATGCATGTTTTTCTTTTTTTTTTTTACCTCCTCCGCCTTTTTTTTTTACCACTTCTTTTCAGATTTTTGTTTTGGGAACACACTGTATGTGTAAAACTGGATTGGATTGCACAGTCCATAGGTTTTTACATCTGTTTAATTGAGCAGATATGGACAAGTTGTAAGGGCTATGCACATTTACTGGTTTCTTTAATTAAATGGAGTGATTTCTGATGATCTTTTTTTCATCAGATTCCGGTTGCAGTGGTGTAGTGACCACATGTGACCCTAGTAGGTGCTATGCATCATGCTTATTCTAGACTATGGCATTAACCCCTTTAGGTATCCCCTTTTTCCCCAAAAGCCTCTTGCCCTTCCGGGATCCACCCACACCACACCCATGATATTAGTGCACATTCTTATACATTTCTGATTGTGCTCTGTGTATGAAATAAATCTTTGTTATACTGTTATCACTGTATCAGTGTGTTTTTAATGGTTGGTGTATTGGGACATCGACATACATCACATTTGTGTCACATTCCTATATCAGTAAACTAATGAGCCCTAGTTACTATTCAATAGATTAATACATATAATGATAATAATATAATTATATTTTAAATAATACTATATATAAAATATATAATAATATAGGGTTAATACACATGACAGGTCCAGTTTGTGATACTGTGGAGTAACAACATTCCCCTGAAGGGCTGATAAGAATATGACAGGTGATCATGTAAATTGATTGATAGCAAAACACTTGATGGGATTTCACCAAATGATAATGGGCATACATCTTGGCACATGGCCACCAACAATGGTGTGGGACTTTCCAGGATGAGCATAGTGGAGATTGTCCCTGATGGAGGTGAGTTGGCCATTGCTCGACGTGCCTCTGCACAGCCTCCATGTGTGTTTGCGGCCCTTCCTGATGGGTTAGAGTAGATGAGTGTGGTGTACGTTCCCCTGGTCCCCCTCTGGATCGCTACCTTGTGGTGGTGAAGGGGCTTGTGTACTTCAATGAAGCTGTGAGCTATACCATGTAGGGTCACTCTGGGTGGGCAGGTCATTCCAGAGAGGTCAGACAAATCACAGTCCACTGGAGAAGAAACTGGCAACGCACTCCAGTATCTTTGGCATGCAAACCTTGTGGAAAAGCACAGACAGAGGCATAAAGTATCTCACAAAAGTAAGTACACCCCTCACATTTTTGCAAATATTGTATTATATCTTTTCATTTGACAACACTGAAGAAATGACACTCTGCTACAATGTAAAGTAGTAAGTGTACAGTCGGTATAACATTTGCTGTCCTCTCAAAATAACTCAACACACAGCCATTAATGTCTAAACAGTTGGCAACAAAAGTGCGTAGACCCCTAAGTGGAAATGTCCAAACTGGGCCCAAAGTGTCAATATTTTGTGTGGCCACCATTATTTTACAGCACTGCCTTAACCCTCATTGGCATGGAGTTCACCAGAGCTTCACAGGTTGCCCCTGGAGTCCTCTTCCACTCCTCCATGATGACATCACAGAGCTGGTGAATGTTAGAGACCTTGCACTCCCCCATCTTCCGTTTGAGAATGCCCCACAGATGCTCAATAGGCTTTAGGTCTGGAGACATGCTTGGCCATACACCTTTACCTTCAGCTTCATTAGCAAGACAGTGGTCATCTTGGAGGTGTGTTTGGGGTCGTTATCATGTTAGCATACTGCCCTGCGGCCCAGTCTCCAAAGGGAAGGGATCATGCTCTGCTTCAGTATGTCACAGTACATGTTGGCATCCATGGTTCCCTCAATGAACTGTAGCTCTCCAGTGTCGGCAGCACTCATGCAGGCCCAGACAAAACATATATACACATATGTCTTTATATCGATGTTTACGTTCAAACCGAGGGTTTCATCTCATATCAGTGTTTTTGTGTTCTTTGTGCATTATCCGTTTATCTGTCATTTATGGATTATTTTAACTACCTTTCCTCAGTATAGATGTATACTTTTGGCGGAGGGAGTGGCATGGTCTGGACCTACATGAGTGCTGCCTGCACTAGGGAGCTTTGGGCCCAATTTGGACATTTCCACTTAGGGGTGTACTCTCTTTTGTTGCCAACGGTTTAGACATTAATGGCTGTGTGTTGAGTTATTTTGAGAGGACAGCACATTTACACTGTCATACAGGCTGTACAATTATTACTTTACATTGTGGCCGAGTGTAATTTCTTCAGTGTTGTCTCATGAAAAGATATCATGAAATATTTACAAAAATGTGAGGGATGTACTCACTTTTGTGAGATACTGTAGGTACGTTTGCTGTAGTCCATGGGGTCACAGTCCATGGGGTCACAGAGAGTCAAACACGACTGAAAAACTGAACAATTAAATCCAACATGTTCCCCTGGTACTTGATATATGTCATAATTTGATCACTATTTATTTTCCCAATGTAGATGTGATGAGCGAGATGAATATGCAATTTTATTTATGTTTCTGGGTCCACATTAGAGCCTCTGTGAGCGAGAAAGGGTTAATATGGCAGGCAGTTTCATGTTTTTGTGTTGCAATTTAATCAGGTAGTGTCTTTAATTGCTTTAAGCATGTTACAGCATGGCTTTTCCAATTGGCATGTACATGACCATTCCAACATATAATAAAACATTTTTATTTTAAGTGCCTTTTTTAATTGTGGATTGTTGTGCAATGAATTGTAATGCATTTCATTGCTTTCTCCATATTTTAGTCCAGTGGTGTGTTTATATTGGGCCTCATTCAAATGCGATTTGGCCAATTGAATAGGGCTCTACATAAGCACATAGCATATTTGTTTTACAGAAGTTTTTAGTTAGTGAAGACCTTGCTTTTGGATAGAAGTTCACTAACTAAAAATTTCTGTTAAAAAAATATGCTGTGTGCTTATATAGAGCCCTATTCAATTGGCCAGATCGCAATTGAATGAGGCCCATTGTCTTTTACAGTGTTAAGAACTTATCTGTAAACCCTTTGCGGTACCTATTTGGAGCCTGTAATATTTTTGCCTACATTTGCTGTTTACGGTTTTGAACGCAATTACGTCTTGGGGAATTGGAGCAATTTAATGGCGATTTGCAATTTTATTGATCGTAACATTTGCGGGCTTGAAAGATCAATGGCTTAGCTGGGTCAGAGTTCAGATTTTGACGGGCTCCTTTACGGGCTTCTGGAACTACAAATCGGCAAATTTAACAGGGGCCTTAGCCTAATACCTGTCTAGGCTCACCTTATATACCAGTGACCGGCAACCTATTTCACTTTAGGGTCCTCATATATGGCTTCCAAGTCCTTAGGCTGCACAGTGTTTTTTAGGCCTTTGTTTGCATTCAGCAAAAATGGTCAAGTCACTGTACAAGAGAGAAAGAAGTGGAATAATTGGTAATAGGTATAGAAAGACATATATATAATAAGGATGTATGTTTATGACTACTACATTGAGTAATTTGCTAGTTGTGGAGAAGTAAAATTGACTCTGTATTGTTAAAGGGCCACTGTAGATTAAAAAAGCAATGTAAGCCATGGGCATAAAACATTTTTTTTGAAAATCTGAGTACCTACTGAATAAGATTAAAATTTACACCATAATTCAATGCAATCATAGCTCCCAAGAAATGTAAACTCCTCATACACACAACTTCAATCAATTTATCATAGATCCCTCCAGGGTCCTGTAGAGGCTTTACATTTTTTTTCTATTTTTTTTTCCTAATAAAAACTAGTGTTTGTTGTAGAAGCAGTAGTTTTTTTAACATTTCAGTGTTAGATGCTAACAGTTAGTGCACTGAAATTCCAAATTATATCTATAACTACATGCAAAAAAACATGCATAAAATATATGGCAGGGAAGAAAGCTGCATCACACAAAAAAAACATTTGTTGGGATTTGGAGGGGCCAGAAGGTGTAAGATTTTTTTCCTACTAAATTATGCTCTTAGTCAGACTTAATTTTGCAAACTTTTTTTTTCATTGCATAGTGTTTTTTTTAAAGAGTTATGCTCTCCCAGGAGAATAGGCTGAGACCTGCATTGGCTTTGTTAGATACTATACACATCTGGCTACTGCAGTATTAGTCACCAGCATATAATTAATTAATAAAACATTCTATAGTAACAATCTAAAAAAATCTTCTGAAAATGTGTCCAGGTTGGGTTTTCTGTCCAGGAACTGCCTGATAGTGTGAGTTCATGGATAGTAGTATGAGCTAACCTATGAGGGACAACTGATATGAAAGCTTGTTTTGATCCAGGCAGTTATGTTTGGAAACTGGCTACTATGTTAAGAGATAGATAGGTTATGCTATTACAAGGGTTGTCAATTTGCTACAATATTTATGTGTGCTGATGGGTGGAGTATGAATTATAATAACTTTAGTATTTATATAATGTTGGTTACTGAATATTACCTTTCAATAGAGACACTAATAGCCATAGTAACAGACTGGACAATAACCATGTTAGTAGTCACACTGTATAAGCTTTAGTTATACAGTATGTTCAATGGATTGCCAACTGTACTGGGAAATATGTTGAAAACCAAGGTCCCGCTATGTTTTTAAGTTATGTCCTCTGGATATAAGAGATTTTATCAACAATGCATTCAATAAACAAAAACATCCTAAATGAACATATAGAGTATCTTTTGTAACTTATGGTCATTCTAGTGGATTATGAGATATAAAGATTAATAGTTTAATTAACTTTTAAAATTTTGTTTTTCAGCAGCCACTTCTTGTGTACTATATTTAACAGGGCAGTAACCCAATCAATAAAACTCAGGAATTTACCCCTCAAACTGAGACTTTTTCTCTTAAATACATGTAGTGAAGTGGTTCTCAAACTAAAAACTGTGGAAGTACCTGATGGACCACCCAAATATTTCTGAGGAGCTTCACAGAACTGCTAATGATCCTGTTCTGCAACAATTATAAATATCTATGCTATGTTTGTAGTACATCTATGCACCAAATAGTTATTATTATTATTGCTATTATTATTACTACTAATAATAATATCATTTATTGTAATCCCAGCTGGATCCCTGACCACAAGAGTAAATCTCACGGACCACTGGTGTTCCTCAGATTGAAACTTTGGAACTCCCGATGTAGATTTAATTTCGCTCAGTGCTAAATTGTTTCTTGTTTTTTCTGTGGCAACCGGCACTGTAGAGTATCTACTCTGTTGTATTAAAAAACCATTTCCTACTACATAAAAATAGGGAAAAGAGTAACAGAATTAAAATATGATGCATGCTATATAAGAAATACCCATTACCTATATCAGCCTCAGTAAATGTGTAATAAAAACACAAACATCACACTTCCCTATTATATTGAAATAGGGACACAATAAAAAAAAATGCAGTCTTGACCCCTTGTGATTGACCCCTTTGTCAGCAAATGTATTCCTTAGGCTGGATTAGCTTGTTCCTTACATGTACACACTTTAGAGCAAATTCTAGAGGATCAACAGTGAAAAAAAATGATCTCAACATGCAAACTCTCAATATCAATTTGTTCATATATTTAAAAAAATGTATTATAATAAAATCTATAGTGCCAAACATTGTTTTTTATTATTTCAGTTTGGAATGTTTCAGTATCATAGATTTAGCTGTTTCTAAGTATCCATCCTTTTCCCCGCCCAACTCCCCAAACTTTTTTTAAATTTTACTAAACTTGTAGCACATGTACCTCTTCCAGGGCCGGATTTAGCATTAAGCAAAGTAGGCACTTGGCTAGAGGTTCCTGACTGCAGGAAAATATTTTTTTTGTACTGAGAAAATGGGTTACAACTGATTTGAAAATTTTGGTTTACACAGTGTTTCTTGCAGGGAGTGTCATGCCTCGGGGATGAGAACAAAGCTAATTTCTGATTGGCATAATTTTGCTGCTCTTAAAGATACTGCATCTCTTCTTTACATAGGATGCTGGTTGGTGTAGTCTTGTGTTAATATCAGTGATATCAAACATAGAAGTACCACAACTACTAGAATTACACATGCAGGACTCTGAGGGTACTGTTCTAGGGATGTCACAGAACTGAGACAACAACGCCCATTAAGGTATTTTTAAAGCGTTGATTACCCCTTCACCTCATATCGGTTATTGCAGTCAACAGATCATCTCTGTTATTTTAAAGATGACTTGACCAGTAGATTCTTCTGGCAAAAAGGTTAAAACGCTGGTCAGTCAAATATGCTTCACTGTAAAAGATATAAGTTTATTATTGTTAACAATAACTCTCAGTATACCGTCACACTCTGATATTTGGCCAATATAATATATATACATACTGAATATTGTGAAAAATAATTTGCAGACAGCATGTGTACAGTACCTTATTAAATTCCAAGCCTGCAGTTGCCTTCATAGAGCCCGTAAGTCTGCAGGCTTGAAATTTGCAGCAGTTACAGAGCGAATTGAACAAGCCCGCAACTACATGGCTGAAAGCCAAAACTGTAAACCATGCACCCTTAAGTAGCATTTCAGGGCATGATCATGATCAATTAAGCAAGCCCGTAACGACTGATTTAGAAATAGCCAATAGTAAATGAGACCGTCATCATGATGGCAGTAAAATATGGAGGTTAAACCACAATCAATTAGTGTTTATAAGTCTGATTTGCGATCGGACTTGCAATCCAGAAATGTTGCAATCTAAAAAATCAATAAATCTACTATTCAAGTCCATGCGAGTTCAATGATATGTATTAACCAATTGATTGCCGGGATCAATATAACATGGAAATTACACATCAAAAAAACTTTTTATTGCAGATTTGTGAGCTTGAGACTGTTGTGCAACTAATTGATTTTTTATTTGCTTTTACATTGCTATGGACAGCTGTTTAACCCCCTTGTGAGTCCTCTCTGGTTTTGGCTACATTTGTAATTTACGGCTGTGAAAACAATTGCAGGCGTGAGGAATTGTAGCAATTTAATAGCAATTTGCAATTTCAGTGATTGCTGGCTTCACAGATCAAAGGCTCAGTTACGATTTTGACAACCATAGGGATTTTCAGCCTGTAACCCGCATATCGATTGCGGGTAGCTAAAAGTGGCCAATTTAATATCAGTAACTTTTGCGGGCTACATTACAGGCTACAGTAACTACAATTTGGACAATTTTATAGGGGCCTATATCCAATGTTATTACACAACTTAACTTAAAGAAATGTGTTAATGTATGTATGTAGGTAAAGTAGGTAAGTAGATAGGTCTTTATCTATATGTACCTGTTTTTTAGCATTTTTTCACTACACTCTGGTAATCTGGGCAAGGCATACAGATTGCTATGTAATCATGTACACACAAATCACCATTCATTTCTATATATATATTTCACATATTAAAATTGTCCAACTACGAGACGTCGTCACGCTGTTTGCGTGGTGTGTACGACTTGAGCTAGATTATGAATGCATCTGATAGAGGAGAATTAGTAGTGTATGAACTTTTGTTTGGAAGAATAAAATACCAAAATAAACATTTAAACACTTACGCTAAAGTTTGCTGAATTTCTTGCATTTGCAAACTGTTTTCTATCAATGTTGACATCCCCTGAAAATCCCAAGGAAAATTATACATTGTATCTTTTTGGTCTGTGAATTGAGCTACAGCTTTCCTTTAGATTTCTGTAATACCCAGAACAAGGTCTGTGTCCCTTCATTCACTGATTGTTTGTCTACATCCCAGGTGAAACTTCCCCCAGCCCCAGTGATTTAGCCCATCACTTCCCCCACCCCCATTGAATTGCCCCTGTGATCTCTCCCAGCCCCAGTGAATTGCCCCTGTGACCTCTCCTGCCCCCAGTGAATTGCATGCACTCACTCACACAGAGACACATGCATTCACACAGAGACACATGAACAGAAAAACATTGCAGGTCATTGCAGGACCATAAATCAAGCATAAATGCTCATTCGCCTAAAAGACAAATTAAAATAATAATAAGAAGAAGCTGAAATGTTGGTTTTAGTACTATTATAATTTGGCAGAATTTATCAAGGCGAGGCTGTATGTCTAAAGAACAACCGTGTAACAGCTAAAGCATTTTTTACTTGAATGTCAATTTATGATCCTTTAAGACCCCAGAGTACTTTTACAAAACCGTACCCTGAGAAGCCTAGCTCAATCCTGGGTGTGTAAAAATCACCTGCAACAGTTTTTTTTTTAATACAAAGCTAAAAAAAAACATAGTATAGGCAAAAAAATGTAATCATAGATTACTAATTCCCCTCTATCAGATGCATTCAGAACCCAGCTCACTTGCATATACCTTTAAGCATAATGATGTGAGCTCAAACAATGAAATTTACATTTAATACACTGATACTACATTTTTTGTTTAATAACTTTTAGGTGTCAAAAGGAGCCTATAAAAAGTCCATGCATCATGTTCTACACCTTCAGTTTAAATTACCTTTTAAACTGTTTTTAAAATGTATTAGTAAATATTTAGATCTATTATTTTTTATTATATTAAAACAAATAATGAATCACCTTGAGTTTCACAATTGCATTAGTACAGAGCCCTTTACACTGAAGGTTGTTATTTGTCCTTGGATATTCTGTGGGGTAATTTATTTTGCTTGCAGTGAAACATTGCATAGAGATGTGGTATCTGACTCAATATAAATTCATTTTTTGCAACTAGCTAAAAGCAGATTAATATGCAAGTTAGGTTTGTATTACTATTCAAATGTGCTGGGTAATTATGCCAAATGTTCAATATGAAGCATGCATATTTATTGTGTAAAATAATTACTTTTAAAATAATTATATGAATTTTATAGTTTCTGAGCAATCTATTTAGTAATTACATATATTTTATTACGATGGTAATGTATTGATGAGAGAGGCTTGTATGGCATTTCTTATAATATTGACCAATGGGGAGTAGTTGTCTGATACGCAGGAGCCAGATGCTAAATTGCATGCTTTTGCCATCTGCTTTGTCAGTTTGCCAAATTTTCCAGCCAGCACCCTTATCAAGGCTGTCAAGACAGTACATAGGCACCAGTAAATGGTGTGCATGTAAACACTATTCCCTTAGGGCATTAACTCTGCCATGCAGTTGGATTTAAAGTATCTGATTGATGCATGGTAACAATTCTAGAAGTCACTTTATGGTCAACCCTGACGTGTCGAAGTCCTACCATGAATTTTATTTATAATAACTTACTATTCCCGATGCCCTGCACAAAAGATGCTATACACAAATACAATGCATTTTAAAGCCATACAAAATGTTTTGATGTCTAAAAATAATTTGGGATCACTAGACATAATGTGTGACTAACGATGCTTTTTAAAAATCAATGTTCAGTAAATGATAAGCTATTATTACACTTTTTAAAACAAAATGATCTCACTTTAGAGATTCTTTATGGATGAGAATTAAAAATGTGGGTTAATATTTTTGCTTTCGGTATGTAGCAGTTTTGTCAAATTGTGTAATGTGTTATATCTGTGTGCATTTGTGTGAGGTTCTGTTTGAATCAGTTCTGTAAATCAGTGCAGTGTTTTCTGTCTGTTGCAGTAATCAATGATACAGGTGAAAGTGGGTGTGGCTTGATCTGTGTAAAGGTTTATCTATGTTGATTTGTGTGAGGCTCTGTTTGAATCAATTCTGTAAATCGGTGCAGTGTTTTCTTCCTGTGGGCTGTAATCCGGGTCCAGGTGAGAGTGGGTGTGGCTTGGCCTGTGTAAGTTACTGTATATCTGTGTGCATTTTGTCGTGTTCTGCTGAATTCGTTCTGTGAGGCAGTGCAGTGTTTTCTCTCCTGTGCTCATTTATCATTATACTGGCGAGTAGGCGGGGTCTATTTTACCAAAGGGAAGTGCGAGCTTGGGAGCTTGCAATCATTTCTAGTGTAAGTGTAGTTATTGTGAAGGAAATTGAATAAAAGGAGGAAATCCAAAGAAAAAGGGGTATTATATGAAAAAACAGAAAACAAATGTATATATTTTTTTTCTGTTTTGTTTGGGTTAAGGTGTAGAAAAGCAATCTTTATACAAATACATTGATTTGTTTTCTCACTGTATTTTTGTAACTGATAATCATGAGTTAGTCCAGTGGCAACCTCACTCAGTGTACATCCTGCCAAATGTATGATCTACTGGAAAAGATGATCCAGGGTCCATACATCTGTGACAGGTGTGAGCATGTTGCCTCTCTGGAAGCCCAAATTGAAGATCTGGAGAGGAAAATTGCAGCACTTAGTGATACTGCTCCACTGGAAAGGGAGGTGGTGCTCATGGAGCACAGTTTAGCTGGGCCTAGTATGGAGGGAGGAGCTGGGGCTAGTGAGGATGGCCAGGGAGGTAGCTGGGTCACAGTTAGAAGGGGAATCAGGGGGAACAGGAGGAGGCAGACCAGTTCTGACTTGGCAAACACCAACAGATTTGCCAGATTGAGTGAAACTGTTGGGGGTGTCCATTCAGGAATGGCAATGCCAGATAGAGCTGTTCCCTCTAACAGCCGGGAGAACAGTTCTACTGGAGGAGAGGGAGGGCAGAATAGGCAGAGCAACAGACATGTTTTGGTGGTAGGTAGCCTATAGTCAGAGAAGATATTTATGCTGGCACTAACGGCATCATTGAATCTTTGTGGGTTGAGCTAACTAGTGGAGGAGCTAATTCTAAACGCATATTGATGGGAGTATGCTATAAACCCTCAAATATAGCTGAAAGTGAGGAAATATAATTATTGTTACAGATTGGAAATGCAGCTAAGCATGGGCAAGTTCTAATAATGGGAGACTTTAATTACCCTGAAATAAATTTGATAAATGAGACCAGCAGCTCAGCTAAGGGGAGCAGGTTCTTGAGTACACTCGGGGATCATTATCTGGCACAGGTAATACAAGACTACTAGAAATGGGGCTATCTTGGATTTAGTCATCACAAGTAATATTGATATAATATCAAATGTTAAAATAGGGGAACCCTTGGGGAAGAGTGATTAAAACACAGTATCATTTGAGATCGAATGCAAAAAACAGAGTTGTAAGGGGCCAACAAAAACTCTAAATTTTAAAAGGGCTAATTTTAATGGGCAACGGACAGCAATACTACATATAGACTGGGACAAAGAACTTACAGGGAAAAATACTGAAAATAAATGGACAACATTCAAATCCTTACTAAATAAACATACTCATCGGCATGTACCATGTGGAAATAAAATGAATAGGAGTAAATCATATCCCATGTGGCTTAACAATGACTTAAAGATCATGATGAGGAAAAAGAAACATGCATTTAAATTATACGAGGCAGCTTTATGTGACTATAAGGAAATCAACAAGGCTTGCAAAAGGGCTATTAGACTGGCTAAAATAGAAAATGAGAAGTCAGTTGCAATGGAAAGTAAGACTAACCCTAAAATATTTTTTAAATATATTAATGGGAAGAAAGCGAAGAAGGAAGCTATAGGAACATTACAATGTGACACAGGCCAACTGATAATTAGTGACCAGGAAAAGGCAGATGAGCTAAATAGGTTCTTTTCGTCGGTATATACAAGGGAGGTACAAGTGGTTGGGACACCACAACATAATGGGACTACACTACCATCACTAAATAATTGGTTAATGCAGGAAGAAATCCAAAAGAGATTGGAGAAAATAAATGTTAATAAAGCCCCAGGTCCTGATGGAATACATCCAAGGGTACTGAGGGAGCTGGGTTCTGTAATAGCCAAACCATTATATCTAATCTTTCAAGACTCCTTCACTACAGGATCTCCACTGGATGAGAAAAGCAAAGGTGATGCCTATATTTAAGAAGGGATCTAGAGCAAATCTGGGGAATTATAGACCAGTGAGCCTCACATCTGTAGTTGGGAAGCTTTTAGAAGGGTTAATAAGGGACACAATACAATAATATGTCTATTTGAACAAGATCATAGGTAGCAGTCAACACGGATTTATGAAGGATAGGTCGTGTCAGATCAATTCAATTAGTTTTTATGAGGAGGTAGTTTTGGATCAGGGCAACTCAGTGGATGTAGTCTTTTTAGATTTTTCAAAGGCATTTTATACAGTGCCACATGGAAGACTAGTGAGCAAACTAAGGGATACAGGAATTGCAGTAAATATCTGCTCATGGATCGAGAGCTGGCTAAAAGACAGGAAGCAAAGGGTTGTTGTAAATGGAACATACTCCAATTGGTCTAATGTGATAAGTGGGGTTCCTCAAGGTTCAGTATTAGGTCCTCTCCTTTTTAGCATATTTTTTAATGACATAGAAGTAGGACTCGAAAGTAGTGTCTCGATTTTTGCTGATGACACTAAGTTGTGCAAGGTAATAAAATCAGATAATGATGTACTTTCCCTACAAAGGGATTTGCATAAATTAGAGAAATGGACGGCTAAATGGCAGATGAGATTTAATACAAATAAATGCAAGGTTATGCACTTAGGAAGGTAAAATAGCCATGCAATCTATAATCTTAATGGAGCAAATCTAGGGGTATCAGATATTGAAAGGGATTTGGGAGTACTAGTGGACAACCACCTAGGTAACAGCGCTCAAAGCCAAGCAGCAGCTGCAAAGGCAATTAAAATATTAGCATATATTAGGAAGGGTATAAATCCCTAGTACGCCCTCATTTGGAATATGGAGTACAATTTTGGGCACCACTTCATAAAAAGGACATTTTAGAGCTGGAAAAAGTACAGAGAAGGGCTACAAAACTAATAAGGGGAATGGAGGGGCTAAGTTATGAAGAAAGACTAACCAAACTAAACTTATTTTCGCTAGAAAAAAGGTGTCTATGAGGGGATATGATTACCTTATTTAAATACATGCAGGGTCAATATAAGGCTTTGTCAAGTGAACTTTTTGTAGCAAGAGATTTTCCACTGACAGAACACCCTTTGAGGTTAGAGGAAAAAAGATTTCACCTTAAAGAAAGAAAAGGGTTCTTCACAGTTAGGGTGGTTAAACTGTGGAATTCTCTACCAAAGGAGGTGGTAACAGCGAATTCGATAGACAACTTAAAAAAGGGGTTAGATATATTTTTGAATAAAGATGGCATTCAAGGCTATCCTAGATAACTAGCGAAGGAATATTGATCCAGGGAGAAAATTGATCGCCAGTTTCTGGGGTCAGGAAGGAATTTTGCTTTTTTTCCCCTTATGAGACAATTGGCAAAGTTTCAATGTTTTTGTTTTTCTGTTTGCCTTCCTCTGGATCAATTAACAATTAATAATAAATAGTCCACATATTAAAACGATCAATAGAGATCTAAAAAGGTTGAACTTGATGGACTAACTCTTTATTCATCCTCCAATACTATACTATTAATAATTATTTAACAACAAATTAATTAATAACTAATCCGCATATTGTAGATCAGAGGAGATCTTAACAGGTTGAACTTGATGGACTGAAAGTCTTTTTTCAACCTTAATTACTATGTAACTATGTAACTATGCGTTAGACACCTAGGGCCTCATTCTATTAGCGGCCGCAGCCGTTGCGGGGCCGCAAGGACCGGCCGCAAGCTATTCTGCTATTCTATTCCCTTACGGCCGGAGGCTCCGGCAGGCTTGCGGCCGGTGCCTTGCTATCTCTTGCGGCCGCTCGGGCCAGAGGAAAGCCTTTGATCTAAAACGGCCGCAAGAGTTTTGCAATTCAATTCCTCCGGGAAACCTCTCTGCAAGGCTAAAAGCGAGCCGCAGCTTACTTGCAGGAAAGAGGTCTCGCTAGCACCAATTAAGCACATAAAATAGCTTAAATAAAGCCATCCTGCACTTTGCGAAGACTATAAAGGGATTTTAGGTGTTAGAAAAAATAGCACATAATTATCCTGTACTCAAATCCGTAAAATATTTTATTTTTAATATCCGTAAAATATCCATGTAAAAAGTCCAGAGTCCTTGGAGCACTTCAGACACACCCACGCCGCAGCCGGAAAATAAACAGTTAATTTGAACTCGGGTTTGGGCAGATGTGCAAGCTTGAGAGTGGGTTACTTTTAATCCTCATGTCCCCCAATATGATCCCTAGCATTTACAGAGCTGTACAGTGCAGGCTTGAATTTATTTTTGAGTTTTTATATTTCACAGCTTACGGCCGGTTCCAAGATATGCGGCCAGCCCTAAAAGGAGATCCTTGCGGGGCCGTATAATAGAATCGCGAGTTAACTGAACCCCCGCAAGGAATCGCAGCCTTACGGCCGATTTACGGCCGATAATAGAATGAGGCCCCTAGCATTGATGTACTAAATGATCCATATAGTGATGAGTGGTCACTAGGATTTCTGCATATGGCTGTCACTGGTTTTAATGTACATAAAATGATTTGCCCATTGTAATGATGGCAGTGAACCTCACCATCACTGAGCTATTGCATTTCTATACCCATAATTTGTGCTAACACATGTCCATGCTTACAATATATTGGCATTTAAATAATAGTAAAAAATCTAGTTTTTATCATGGGAATAATCCATGCCGGTATAATCTTGTATTAAAAATTGTGTGTTCTGTCTCTTGTGTGCCCTCTCTCTGTGTATCATGTGTCTCTCCCTGTGCGCCCTCTCTCTCTCTCTCTCTCTGCGCCATCTCCCTTTCTCTCTCCTTCTCTCTCTCTCCCTCCCTTCTTCCATTTCTCCCTCCCTTCTTCTCTCTCTCCCTTCTTCTCTCTCTCCCTCCTTCTCTCTCCCTTCCTCTCTATCTCCCTTCTCCTCTCTCTCCTCTCTCTCCCCCTCCCTATCTTCTCTCTCTCTCTCTCTCTCTCTTAATATATAAAAACTCTTAAGATATAGGGTGCAGAATGAATTGCCGTTACAAACAGCGCAACAACCAAAATATATAAAATAGCAACAGATATAAAAAGGAAGGCATCTTCTTCAGACTGGCCCCTATAGAGACTCTTGTCCCAAAAGGAGAATTGGAAAACAAAATATGGCAAGGGAGCTATTGTGCCCCAGTGAGCCACACAATACTGTTACCCCAGTAGTCCAGGTGAGGTTCCTACAATGTGGAAATATTACATTACACAGAGTCCATTTTACCTTTTACCTTACAGCTTTCCGAACAAAACACAGCTCAATAAATGATTATGCATAGAAAAATAAAAAAAACATTACATAGTAAAAAGAAAGCAAACAGAGTAGTTTAGCAAACCAGTATAGTCCATGTCCCATGTGATGTTCCTACAACACAACTGTTCACAGTGCAGATTTTAAAAGCCTGTTGGATGAAAGCTTTATAGTCAGTGATTATAAAGCACAAGCAAGAAGAAAAAGACAAACAAATCCTGATAAAAACAAGTCCTCAAAATACAGTAGGTCCAAATAAAAAATAAGTGAGCCCCTTTTTTACCAAGTCCATATAACAAGGAAAGAGTTCAATGGGGGTGGATGAAAACATCCACATATGCTGTTAAATGTTACCATGAGATACTCCAGATTGTGGTGCAATAGATATAAAAGTCCAGGTATGTAAAAAACAATGGTTAATGCAGACAAAATAGCCTCGCTTAATTTTCTCAAACACACCACCCAACCAATTACCAATAACTAGACCATAGACCCAATTTCCCTTTATATTCATTGTCTTATTCACAGTAGGCATTTAGATGATAGATGTAATTCAACAACCAATATAGTTTGCACTGATATCAAATATATAGTTGTGAGCATTGCTAAGCTAGGGCCGCAGTTGCTGGCAAAGGTTGTTGCAAAGAGAGTGCCGCAGTTGCTGGCAAAGAGAGCCGAAGGTACTCATTGCGCTGATGGACATGAGCGCCATAGGCGCTCATCCCTACGACCCCGCACGACTTAGGCAGTTAGGCGGTTATTGCGCTGGTGGAGATTAGCGCCATAGACCCGCGGGACTACAGATCAACAGAAATCTCAATTATCCAATTCACAGTGCGAGCCCTGTAGCAGTTTGAAAAAAATTGGATTTCAAAATTACCGCCAATATGACTGTCACCAAAAAAGAAATACGAGCTCAAAAAAATACTGTGCACATAAAAAAACACAAAAAAATAAAAACAAACATAAAAAAAAATCCCACACAGCACGGGGGGACAGCCAGGACGTCTGTGAGTGAGTTTGCACGAGAATTGAAAAAATGGCGGCCGACAAAATGAATATGAGGCAAATTAAAAAAATGTACTCGAAACACTTACGCAAACTCAGTAACACTTTATTTTCTATGGAAGAAGTGAGTACCTTGCGCGAAATGGCGGATGAAACGCAAATTGACGGTTGGAACACAAATAGCGCATGCGCGTTGCGTTATAACGGTTTCTACTTCAGCTCACACTCTATATAAATACTGCAAACTAGCGAGAATTTTCTCCTTTTTTTCCTCAGGTGATGAATAGTGTGACTGTACATTTCACTGGTGGCGTTATTTTTGAAGCAACGTCATTATCACTTTAGAAGTTTAAAACCTGCAAATTACAGCAAATAGGTAAGCTATAATTAATTAATTAATTAAGTAATAATTACAACAACAAAAATATATGGTTTGAAATATTGCCAATAACAACATTATTCTTGTACAGTAACATTGAAAAGATATCTATATTTTTATAATTAATTAATACATTAATAATAAAAAAAATAAAAACTTGGGTTTTAAATGTTGTCAAAAACAACAATATTAATGTACAGAAGCAATTAGAAGACATTATTCATGTATAGTAAGATTTAAAAGACAGATAAATAATTAGCTGGGGTAAAATGGTGTAAATTAAAAAATAAGAAAAAAGGAGAAATTTAAACAAGAAAATAGCTTTTATTAAGACATATTTGCAAACATAATTTATGTTTTTAGCAAAAAAATAAATTATTTATATTTACAGTGGATTTCAACATTTTCATTTTTTTGTCATTTTCAACAAACTCTGAACAGTATCACTGACTAATTTGCAGCACTGCACGGTTTAACACAGACTGTAAATTCTGCAGAAATTTAAAGACAACAAATTAAACTCAACAGGTAATGTACAAATATACATTTGCTTAACATCAATACTATGATCTTACTAAAAAAATATTGAAAACTTATTTCAACATTTGCATCTCTGTCTCATTTTCAACAGACACTGCCTGAAGAGTGTCGCAGGAAGATTGGCAGCAGGGGACCCTATGTCATTTATAGACAACAAATTCAAGACAACTGGTACAGTATAGCAAGGAAAAAAAAAGATCTATCCTCTTTGGTGTGCCCCAATGTGAAAACACACTGCAACCTAACTAACCCTCTAAGTCTAACCCCATAACCTACAACCTTAACGCCAACAGTGGTGCACACAAAACAGGATACTACACCAAATCTTGTTAACACATATAAAATGGAAGAATATATCCTGTTTTATGCGCACCAACCTCTAAGCCTAAGCCCATAACCTAAACCTATAATGCCAACAGTGGTGCACACAAAACAGGATACTACAACAAATGTTCTTAAAACATAATAAATGGAAGGATCTATCCTGTTTTCTACGCACCACTGTCTAAGCCTTACCTCATAAGCTAAACCTCTCTGAAAACATACAAAATATAAGTATATATCCTGTTTTGTATGGTCTTAGTACAAAAACAAATTGATTTAAATGTTATTTTAACATTTGCAACTCTCTCTGTAATTCTCAACAGACACTGCCTGAGAGTCTCATCATCTCTACAGGAATTTATACACAACACATTGAAGACAAGAGGTACTGTAATACAAGTTTAAAAAAAATAACATCCAGTACTGCTGTTTACACATATAAAATGGAAAGGCCTATCCTGTTTTGTGTCTGTCTTTTTAGAAATGTACTGCAACCTAACTAACACTCTAAGCCTAATCCCATAACCGTAAACCCTTAATGACAACATTGTTGCATGCAAAACACTATACAAAAAAAATAAATGGGTACCCTAACCCCTTATGCCAACAGTGGTGAACACAAAACAGAAAAGGACAATGCTGTTAACATATACAAAATGGAAGGATATATACTATTTTAGGTGCGCAACCCTCTAAGCCCAACTCTATACCCTAAACACCTAATGACAACAGTAGCGCACAAAAAACACAACTAAACCCATAATGACAACACTGCCACACACAAAACAGGATAACACAAGAAATGCTGTTAACATATACAAAATAGAAAGACCTATCATGTTTGCTGTGCGCCTTTCACAAAATAGACTGCAATCTAACTAATCTGCTAAATCCAACCTCATAAAGCTAACCCCATAATACAAACAGTGGTGCACACCAAACAGGATAGAAGAAAAAATAAAACAAAATAACAAAAAAGTTAATTTAAACAAAATAAAATAAACAAAGGAGCAATAGTACTAATGTACTACTTTTATTTACAGATTAATATGGGAGGTACTGAAAACAAAGAGGAAAAGAAAAGACGTCAAACTGGAGAATGTAAAAAAAACATGGGCAGATCAACAGACGCCCGAGCAAAAGGAAATTCAACGACAAAAAGAACGGGAGAGACTCGCAAGCAAAAGACTTGCTGATGACAAACTAACATCCAAGCCCAAAAAGGCAACTAAAAAACAAAAGCATTTAGAAAATGTTGCTGAAGAATTCTAATGATGATTTAGAGACATATTGATATATGTTCTCAGAATTGTCCTTTACTTAAATCTTTAACAGTAGAGGTTCATAATTGTGGTATTATGAATATTGTCAGTTTTGTGGGGCTTATCATTTCAAACAGGAAAGACCTAGAGATGACCAGTTCGTTTGTTGCTGTCAAAAAGGCAAGCTTACTTTCCCTAATTACCAACATTTGAAAACAAACATAAGATCATATAATAGTGCCATATCCTTTGCATCTATGGGTGCCACATTAGCTGCTAATGTGCCAGCACATGGCCCTTACTATTTCAAAGTACAAGGACAAATTTACCATCGTACTTCTCATTTACATCCAGAAGAAGGGGAGCAAAGAAAATGTGCTCAACTATATGTCCTAGATACTATGGAAGCTGTTGAACAACGTATGCAGCTTCCAGAAAATACAAAATGCTTACCCATTGTTTTTATAGAGCTTGATAAAATCATGGCTCAAAACCCATAAGCCTATAAAAAATTGGCAGAAGTAGAAAAGGAACAAAAAATTCATGCAGAAATAATTGCCAATCCCAAAAGTTAATATGGTGCTTAAAAGAGATCGCCATATTGATAAACGCTGTTATAAGTTACCAACTTCAAATGAGGTTGCAATGGTCTTTCAAAATGACGAAGGAGAAACACCATTTCAAAAGGATATTAGAATATATCACAGAAATGAGAAGCAACCTTACATCAACATAAGTATCTTAAGTACTTATTTAGATCCAATGACATATCCAATTTTTTCCCCAATGGGGAAGCCGGATGGCAACCCAAATTAACACTTGACAGTTACCCAAATTCGAAAGTACGTGTCAGAAATAATATTTCCATGCTTGAATTTAAAGTGGCTCAAACTGCCATTCGAGAAGGATTTAATCCCATTTTATGTGGTGGAAAACTGACACAACAATGGATTATTGATTTATATTTGCAAGTTGAGGCAAATAATTTAAATTTCATAAAATATCAACAAGAAAAACTATGTGTAGAACAGTATTGTGGACTGGTGGATTATGTTGCTGAGGTAGCTACAAATAGAGAGCTTGCAGCTGGCAAAGCCATAATTTCACCTTCTTCTTTCCAAGGATCTCCTTGCAATATGCAAGAAAGATACAATGATGCTATGGCTGTTGTAACTAAATTTGGAAAACCATATTTATTTATTACATTTACATGTAATCCACAATGGCCAGAGGTTATACAGAATCTGCTAATTGGACAAACTGCTTCCGATAGACCAAATTTAGTGGCAGAGTCTTTAAAATCAAATTAACTGAATGAATGCGTGACATAACCATAAGTCAGTTATTTGGCAAATGTCTGGCTTATGTTTATACCATAGAATTTCAAAAAAGAGGCTTTCCACATGCACATATGCTTATAATCCTTCAAGAGAAATATACATTGGATACTGGTGATAAAGTGGATTCAGTGATTATTGCTGAACTACCAGATCAATAAATACATGGTAGACTATATGAGATTGTAACTCATCACATGATTCATGGACTATGTGGAGAGATTAATCCACAATCACCATGTATGGAAAATAAAAAATGCACTAAAGAATTTCCAAAAGATTATAGAGACAAAACGTATGCTAATTGTGATGGCTATCCATTATATAGATGAAGAAAATGACAAAATGCCATTATTTGTGGAAAAAAGGTTGATAACAGATATGTGGTGCCATACAATCCACATTTGCTCATGAAGTATAATGCACACATTAATGTGGGAGCTTGCACTTCTATGAAATCCATTAAATATGTCTACAAATATATCTACAAAGGCTATGATGCAGCTACTGTAGTGGTCAAAAATGTATTACATGATGAATTTGCATCTCATGTAGATGCTCACTATGTAAGTGCGCCAGAAGCAATGTGGCGTCTTCTCAAATTTGAAATGCATAATCAATCACATGCAGTATATCAATTAGCTGTACATTAGCCCCAAAGACACTTAGTTTATTTCAATGTTGGAAATGAAATAAATGTTTTGGCACAAGGTGAGCATCGACAAACTACACTAACTTCGTGGTTTCAATGAAATTGTACTGACTTGGAGGCAAGGGAATTTTCATACATTGCCATTCCATATCATTATGTTTTTGCTAATGGATTATGACAGAAAAGAAAAACCTGTGGAAATAAAATTATAACTAGAAATTACACTGTAAGTCCAAGACACCTTGAACGTTTCTGCTTAGGTTTACTTCTTTTAAATGTTCCTGGTGCTCAACATTTTGAACAGTTGAGAGCTGTTAATGACACCGTTTATGACACATTTCATTTAGCTGCGCGACACAGAAACTTCCTGGCTGATGACACAGAATGGGAAAGTTGTCTAGAAGAAGCAGCACTGTGGCAAATGCCATGGCAGATGAGAGAACAATTTGCATTCATTTGCATCTTCTCAAATGCTACAAATGCATTAGCTTTGTGGGATAAATATAAAACAAATACAGTATGTCTTAAGACTTTTTTTATGTCACTCAGACTCTTTTTAGAGGACCACTATTTCGTTAAGTAACGTCTATAAAATGGCAAAAAAATAGAGAACACCCCGCGGACGAACTTGGAAGTCTGGTGGTCTCTTTGTAGAGGACCACTATTTCACCACTATTTTCAATAACTACAAACATACAAAAATTAAGTGAAAAAACAACAACAATAAACAGTGGTTATATCCCATAGACAAAATTACAAGTCTGCTGGGCTCTGACATACCGCTTTGACATACAAAACAAAAAAAGAATGGAATGTCTTGAAGGTGACTTTTGCCAGGACTGGCCCCACAAAACAGTTACCTTGCATTTTCTTATTTTTACTGTTTCAATTTTAAAACATTAAGTTCATGTTTGTAATGTTAAAATTCTGTTTTCAAAGGACTGAAAAGTTAGTTCATTGTATGTAATTAACGATTCATGTTAGTGGGAGTATGATCATTTGTTGTAAAAATTACATGTTTAATTACATTGAGAGTATTGATCCAGGGAGTAATCCAACAACAACATAATGGGGTCAGGAAGGAATTAATTTTATTGCCCACTTTGAAACAATTGACCAAGTTTCACTGTTTTTTTTTTTTTTTTTGTTTTTTGGTTTGCCTTCCTCTGGAGTCAATATTTAAGATCACTATATTTTTAACTAATTTAATTTTAAATGTTATTACATTAAGTTAATGTTTACATTGTTAACATTGTATTTTACAAGGTTTAAAAAGTTGTTTTATTGGATGTTATTAAGGGTTTATGTCAGTAGCAGCATGATCATTTGTTAAAAATTTAAATGTATAATTAAATAGACATAATTCATCCAGGGAGTAATCCAATCGCAGTTAATGGGGTCAGGAAGGAATTCATTTTTTGGGGGGAAAAATGAATTCCTTCCTGACCCCATTAACTGCGATTTGGTACAATTGGAGAAGTTTCAATGTTTTTTTTTTTTACTGTTTGCCTTCCTCTGGATTCAATACCTATGTGCTTTACCAGTAGTTCAACTACAAGTTGAATGATAAGAAGCATTCTGTAATGATTTAAAATACTCATTCATACAAAGTTGACCTATTGTTATGTTACACATGCATAGATCAAAATTAAAAATGTTAGTATTGTTAAAAATAATTTGTTGACCACTGTTTCCAATATAAGTTGCATGTTACAAAGCTTTATGTAATGTTCACAATACGTACTCATACACATTTCATGCATTGTTATATTATTACTTCATACATGACAATTAAAAAGGTTAATATGGTTTAACAGTTGTTGAAATACAAGTTAAATGTTACAAAAATAAAAAAAACATTATAATTGTTGTATGTCTTTGTAGATAAGAAAAAGGTTAAGAGTGTCAGAGACTTACATTGTGTGGCAAACAGCATTCCCAGCTTAAAATTTGTATTGAAAGTAATTTTTTGATGGGCAAGTTGCTAGTTACTTAGGGCCTCATTCTATTATCGGCCGTAAATCGTCCGTAAGGCTGTGATTCCTTGCGGGGGTTCAGTTAACTCGCGATTCAATTATACGGCCCAGCAAGGATCTCCCCTTACGGCCGGCCGCATATCTTGAAACCGTCCGTAAGCTCTGAAATCTAAAAACGCAAAAATAAATTCAAGCCTGCACTGTACAGCTCTGTAAATGCTAGGGATCATATTGGGGGACATGAGGATTAAAAGTAACCCACTCTCAAGCTTGCACAACAGCCCAAACCCGAGTTCAAATTAACTGTTTATTTTCCGGCTGCGGCGTGGGCGTGTCTGAGGTGCTCCAAGCACTCTGGACTTTTTACATGTATATTTTACGTATATTAAAAAAATATTATTTTACGGATTTGAGTATAGGGTAATTATGTGCTATTTTTTCTAACACCGAATATCACTTTATAGACTACGCAAAGTGCAGGATGGCTTTATTTGAGCTATTTTATGTGCTTAATTGGTGCTAGCGGGACCTGTTTGCTGCAAGTAAGCTGCGGCTCGTTTTTAGCCTTGCAGACAGGGTTCCCGGAGCAATAGAATCGCAACCAGGCTTTTCTTACGGCCGATTTCCTTGCGGCCGTTTTAGATCAAAGGCTTTCCTCCGGCCGCAAGAGATAGCAAGGCGCCGGCCGCAAGCCTGCCGGAGTCCCCGGCCGGAGGGGAATAGAATAGCCGTAAAGCTTGTGGACGGTCCTTGCTGCCCTGCAGCGGCTGCGGCGGATAATAGAATGAGGCCCTAAGTCTACTAATATATTTACAAAGGCTATGATGCCTGGGCTGGGCTTTGTCATCAGGATAGGTACTTGGTTGAGACTTTCGCTTATCATATACTGTATCAGGGCAAGTATGTGGCATCTTTGTTACTCTCTTTTCCTCTTCTTTACAGGCACTCGCTGTCATCTTCTTCTTGGGTAGGCAAGTGTAACAAAAATAAAAACAAAAAACAAAATCCAAACACTCAAGATCTATCATACAAGAAACCTCCCTGCAACTTTCCACCAGACATCCTCTCATCAGATATACTTATTCGAAAATCTTCCCCAACTGTAAATTAAATTTAACATATGCATAACTCTATTTTGAACAAGGGGTAGTATAAACTAAAATAAATTAAGTCATTAATGTAAATCATGCAAAGGCTAATAAAATTATTAACATGTAAAATACATAAGCAACCATTAGCAAAGGCTAATAAAATTATTAACATGTAAAATACATAAGCAACCATTAGCTTATATGCAGCAAAAAATATCATTAGAACAGTTTCAATATTAATAAATTACGTCTCTATAAAGGATAAGACATGATTTGATTTATCATGTAACAGGTTGTATATCAAAGAAGAAACTACTAATTCTAATTACTGTTAATATATTTATACTATCAAAATATATTTTTTCAACTCATAATGTAATCCATCTCTCATCATGTTTCCTTCTTTGAGGCCTAGAAATACCTTGAAAAGGTTTTCCCAATTCTCTACTCATTTGAATCATGGCCATCATTCGAGCTGGGGATGGACCTGGAGGAAAAGATGCCACAATTTCACAGTATTTATCCAACATGGAAAAATAAAACATAGTACATAACACACAAACAGAATTGCTATGATCTTGTTCTTTAAACAGATGGGATATTATGTACTGATTTTTTTAGTGATATTGGCATTCTCCAATATCCACCTGGGGAGTAACCAGAAGATCGGGATTGTGCACATACCACATTTATTCCGACAGAGAGAAATGTCAACCTGCTTATACTCCTCAAGTTCAGAAACACGAGGGTAGCTTTTTTGAGCATAAAAATTACAACTAAAAAAAAAATGAAAAAAATTACCAGAAAAACAGAACAGCAAAAAATGAAAACCAAAATGAGAAAAACAAAATTTTAGAATAAAGAAAACTAAAAAATACATCCTTAGTCGGTTGGCATTTATGACTATCATGTATGCTTATCATAACCCATACAATATTTTCACCTTGTTAATTGTTATCTTAAAACTCTAATAATTATTATGTCTTTGGACCAGGTACCTGTGCTCCTAAGTATTATTTTAAATGTAGTGTACTTCACTCCTTCTATCATTCTACTTGGGATCATAAACCAATTTGACCTGATAATTATTAGATAATGAATATTTTACTTTGGGTACAAAGGCAGGTTACCACGTAAACCTTCCTTGTTTTGTTTTCTGCTAATATCACACCTGATCATTTAAAAAAATTATATTTAACATAAGTAGGAATCAAATCTAAATAAAACCTTTATTAATAATTATCCAAAATGGCTGACAGCATATAAACACAAAAATGTATCAGAAATGATTAGATTTAAGATTATATTATCCATAAACAAATTTACCACACTGTCCGTCAGACAAAATGGATAATCCTTACATAGAAATGTAAGGTACAATCTGGACATTGGTTCCCTATTTGAACACCAATATTCAGTATATTTATTCCGGGAAAAATAGCAAATCTCCATTCAGAGCATCACAAAGCACTCCCCAATGCTCCAAACAAGACCCCCTTTCTCCAAATAAAATAATTTCATAAAATATGATTATAAAAAACATAAATACCGGATACAGGCAAGACGGACAACACAGAACATATAACTGGACATTTGTGAGCTCACGAAATACTTTAAATGGGCATTGATCTCCCCAAATTTCCCTTGTAAGAATTAAAGACATAAACAACCAAATTTAGCAAATCATATACATATATATATACTGTGATCGTTTGCTCCTTTGAAGTATGACAAGCAAGTGGAGTATGGAGTTCTTGTCAGAAGTGAAGGAGTTAAAACTTCTGAAGAACTCCTAATGGGAGCAACTGCCCTTTAAAAGCCTGAAAGCAGACTTGGAGAGGGAGGTGTGGCCGGCTAGGCTCTGTGCAGGTTGTGGGCTGCTGACAGAAGCACGCCACAGAGAGTGAAGACTGTTCCTGTGTGGAAATACAGTGGGCTGTGTGAAGCTTGATTTACTGGGACTGCAAGTACTACAACAGTGAGAAGAGGGTGCTGGTTGCAGTCACAGGAAGAACTGAGCTGAAAGAGCGACTATAGACGCCAGAGGTGAAAATACAAGTAAAGCCAAGTAAGTGAAGGGATTATTGATTCCCCTGCAGTTAGGCCCTGTTTGGCCTAGCAGAGAGTAGCGAGTGAGTGAAGGCCTCAGACTGAAGCAAGCCAAAGAAGGACGCTTGTTGCTATCTGACATATAGAGGAACGCAGTACGTTCACACAGTATGCTGGAAGCAGAAATTGTACCAGAGCCTGAGAGAGAGACTACTATATTCCAGAGTTGGTTCACAGAAAGGACTTCTGTGGTATCGGAGATATTCCACTGAGCAAGGACTATCTCCAGACCCCATCCCTAAGAAGCTGGATGCAACAAGGGATAAACAGGTTGGTGACAGATACATGTTTTCACCATATGAGGATAAGAAGCACAAAGGCCCCAGGGAGAAGTGTGCGTTGAGAGAAAGTAATAGTCCCTCATCCCCAGAGGGTGACAAGGGTCCCTGGGGTGAAGCATAAGGGAGAGAAGGGTGGGCCCTATGCTTCACCCACCATAGATAGAAGCTGTAGAGGAAAAGGCATTTTGAACCAGATAAGAGACTGTTCGTATCCTGGCCACTAGGTGGCACTCACACCAGTCTCGAGGACTAATCGTATGCTGGCCCCAAGGGGGCAGTCTCCCCAGCTTAAAGGACTGTTGACAAGCTGGCTACAAGGGGGGCAGTTCCCAAGTTCAAGGACTGTTTACAAGCTGACCACCAGGTGGCAGACTCCCCAAGTTTAAAGGACTGTCTCAACCTGGCCACAAGTTGGCATTCTCCCACCTCACGGAGAAGTAGCTATTTATTTTTTCGTTATATTAAGCAGAGCTACGGCTACCGCTGTTATTTTTCTTTCTGTAAATAAACTGATTTGCTGCACTTCCAAGAAGGTATCCGCCTTTGATTTAAAAAACCACCGCTATACGCGGCCATCCTGATCACAATACCTATAACTAATCCTAAGCATAAGTGAACAAAAGGCATCAAAACAAAACAAATATATCACATTGCCACCAAACCTGGAAAAAACATATAAAAATTAAATCAGTTTCTCAAATTACATATGACACTTTATGGGGAGAAATACACAATGTTTTCTATAATATTTATCTTATCAATATTTCTGTAAAAATCCTTATTATCCTTGTAGCAGTGGTGGGGTTACTGCTGATGCAGCAGGTGCAAAACAACTGGGACCACAACACTGTAGGGCACTCTTGTTACTAACAGTTAGTGCCGCAGAATATGACATTAAACAGACTCTATCTTATCAGTATAAACATTGCTACAGATATCAATTAAGGTGGTCTGAGAAGCCGCTCAAAATTTCTTACTAACTTTAAACACAAATATGTCACTATTAAAAATTGTCTATTAATCACAACTTCATAAAATCAAACAAAAGACGCATTAAATCAACACAAAATACATATGCACTTGTAAAAAAAAATATACACTAAAATCTTTAACTCTTAAAAAATTGGATAGCCTCAGAATTTTCACAACCAAATTTTGTACAAACTGTATTTAGAATAATGGAGAAAAAAACATTCAAAAGTTTACTAAAAAATCCTAATACTATCCTCACCCTAATTAAGTAACCTATATATACATGAACATTTATGCGTTTGCATTGATATAACCTTGAAATGCAGGAACTAAAATAATCTATCTACTATAAAATCCTTGCTTATCTATTTGAAGTTTACAAATATGAACCTACCAAAAATCTAACTTTAACAGCACTATAGATAATCACATGCTAGTTCTCAACAGCAACACAAAAAATAACATATTACCTGACGGGAAATAATGGGGGCTGCCTCTTTCTGTTTCCAAAATTACTCTTTGCAATTAATTTAAAAAGCAATGTTTTATGATCTCACATTGGATCGATTTCACATTCCAAAAACCTTCATATCACTTGCTAAATTCTTTCTAAGAATTAACTTTACAAAGGAACTTTTCTTTCGAGTTCCATTTCTACCTACAATATTTCCAATTAACATACTCCTCTACACCTGAAACCTTTCCACAAACATTCAATCACGTGCTAAAATCATCTATTTTCTTTTTGTTCCATAACTTTTGAAACCACCTTAAAAAAAATGTTTTAGCGCGGTGCCAAATTTCTACGGATGGGGCTATCCCTGCGTTTTACTCTGCCTCGCTCTCCCTAAGTGCTGTGTAACTCAGATCTAATAAAGACTGCAATACATTCTGCAGGGTTAATATATTAAATAAAAAGCAATCTTCTCAGAAAACCAGGAATAGACAAAAATAGTAAACTCAGAACATAACATGCATCAAAACAAAGGGACAAACCCCCTTCACTCATGTTCACACACTTTTTCATATCCTCATACTTTTTCTGTTTCAACTTCTTCACTTTTGTTTCTGCATCCATTAAACATGAATCATTCCAACCCTGGTCATGGTTTTGGACATTTCTTTGTCCACTTCTCCCACACATTAGTAGTACATTTCAATATTTGAGTACATTCCACATAAGTCCCTTGCAAAAGTATTCACCCCCTTGACTTTTTACCTATATTGTTGCATTACAGCCTTAAATTCAATGTTTTGTTAATCTGAATTGTATGTGATGAATCAGAACACAATAGTCTAAGTTTGTGAAGTGAAATGAGAAAAATATATACATAAAACTTTTTTTAGAAATAGAAAACAGAAAATTGGCATGTGCGTATGTAATCACCCCCTTTGTTATGAAGCCCATAAAAAGCTCTGGTGCAACCAATTACCTTCAGAAGTCACATAATTAGTGAAATGATGTCTACCTGTTTGCAATCTAAGCATCACATGATCTGTCATTACATATACACACTTTTTTTGAAAGGCCTCAGAGCCTGCAACACCTAAGCAAGAGGCGCCACTAACCAAACACTGCCATGAAGAAACTCTCCAAACAAGTAAGGGACAATGCTGTTGAGAAGTGCAAGTCAGGGTTAGGTTATAAAAAAATATCCAAATCTTTTTTTTTTTTTTTTTAAGTATTTTTTTATTAGGAGTATCAAGGTAATACAATAATACACATGTTTAAACGATAAAACAAAAATGATATAGACAAGCTCCTTGAAAAATATAAACATACAAATAAAAAAACTTTTAACTTTAATTATCGACTTTTTGCTTTCTCTCTCTTTTTTTTTGTTTTTTTTTGTTATTTGAATTCAGATTACTTACATATAAAAATACAGGTTATCGAACTTGTAACCTAAAAACCAAGGAAAAAACACGCCTAGGGTAAAGGGAAGGGGGGTAAGGAAGAACAGGAGAAGAGAGGGACATGGAAAATCAGGATCCACACCCTGATTGTCCTAACAATTAGAGAACTCTGTAACTTTACCATCCGATCTTAAGGATCCAGGTGTCCCAGCATGAAGCCCATTTCTTGTATGATTGATTCAGGTCAGCTGATATAACACTCATATCATATATGAACTTAAGCTTACGTAAAACTTCACTATATGTGGGTATTCCCGATTTCCAAGCTTTAGCTAGCGTAACTCGAGTTGCCAAAAACACTTGGTGTGACAAAAGTTGAGCCTGGTTACTAATGCCCTCTATGGGTAGACCTAAAAGAGCTTCTTCCGGTTTTTGGGGAATCCTGCAATCCCAGAGTTTCTCCAAGATATCATATGTCCCCAGCCAGATGTGGGCAATCCCAGGGCCATCCCACAGGACATGTTTAAGAGTACCTAAATCAGTACACCCCCTAAAACAATTACCTTCCAAAGAAGGTTTGGAAAGCTTCAACCTAGCCGGTGTTAGGTACCACCTCAAAATAGTCTTGTGTGAATTTTCCCTCAATATTACGTTCAATGAGGAGCCTGCCGCCTGTTTATGTATTTTATTCCATTGAGCCTCGTTTAAGTCAATGGCAAGTTCCGACTCCCAAGATTGTTGATGATGTAATTTAGGTGGTGTGGTCTGGTCTGTTAGGTAGTTATAAATAATAGAGAAAAATATCCAAATCTTTGATGATCCCCAGAAGCACCATCAAATCTATCATAACCAAATGGAAAGAACATGGCACAACAGCAAACCTGCCAAGAGATGGCCACCCACCAAAACTCACAGACAGGGCAAGGAGGTCATTAATCAGAGAGGCAGCACATAGACCTAAGGTAACCCTGGAGGAGCTGCAGAGTTCCACAGCAGAAACTGAAGTATCTATACATAGGATGACAATAAGCCGTACTCTCCATTTAGTTGGGCTTTATGGCAGAGTGGCCAAAAGAAAGCTATTACTTTCAGCAAAAAACAAAATGGCACATTTTGAGTTTGCAAAAAGGCATGTGGGAGACTCCCAAAATGTATGGAGGAAAGTGCTCTGGTCTGATGAGACTAAAATTTAACTTTTTGGCCATCAAAGAAAACGATATGTCTGGCGCAAACCCAACACATCAGAGTTTAGGGAAAGATGGATGGTGCTAAATACATGGATATTCTTGAGCAAAACCTGTACCACTCTGTTCGTGATTTGCGGCTAGGACAGATGGTTCACCTTCCAGCAGCACAATGACCCCAAACACACTGCTAAAGCAACACTTGAGTGGTTTAAGGGGAAACATATAAATGTGTTGGAATGGCCTAGTTAAAGCCAAGACCTCAATCCAATAACAAATCTGTGGTCAGACTTAAAGATTGCTGTTCACAAGCGCAAACCATCCAACTTGAAGGAACTGGAGCAGTTTTGCAAGGCCAAATGGGCAAAAATCCCAGTGGTAAGATGTGGCAAGTTAATAGAAGCTCATCCAAAGCAACTTGGAGCTGTGATTGCTGCAAAAGGTGGCTCTACAAAGTATTGACTTGGGGGGGGGGGGGGAAATAGTTATGCACATTGACTTTTTCTGTTATTTTGTCCTATTTCTTGTTTGCTTCACAATAAAAAAAAAATCTTCAATCTTCAAAGTTGTGTGCATGTTCTGAAAATTAAGTTATGCAAATCCTCAAACAATCCAGGTTAATTCCAGGTTGTGAGGCCACAAAACGCAAAAATTGCCAAAGGGGGTGAATACTTTTGCAAGACACTGTATGTTTCCATCATCACATCAATCGGACTCTAGGCCCCTTATTCATTTTTATCAAACTCTAGCGACTTGCCTGTCAAAAATGACGGAATTATATAGTTTGATAAATTGTGACTCTACCCCCCCCCTCTCCCACCCCTGTGTCTCTTCCCCCCCTCTCCCTCCCCTGTTTCTCTTCTCCTCCCTCTCCCCTTGTGTATCTTCCCCCTTCTTCCCCCTTTGTCTCTCCCCCTCTCCGTCCCCTCCCTTCTCCCTCCTTTGTCTCTCCCCCTCTCCCTCCCCTGTAACTCTTCTCCCCCTCTCCCTCCCCTGTCTCTCTTCCCCCCTCTCCCTCCCCTATGTTTCTTCCCCCTATCTCCCATCTCTTCCCCCCTATCCCTCCCCTGTGTCTTTTCCCTCCCCTCTCCCTCCCCTGTGTCTCTTTCCCCCCTCCCCTTTGTCTCCTTCCCCCTTCTCCCTCACCTGTGTCTCCTTTCCCCCTCTCCCTCTCCTGTGCCTCCTTTCCCCTCTCCATCTCATTGTCCTCCTCTCCCCTTGTGTATCTTCTCCCTTCCCCCTTTGTCTCTCCCCCCACTCTGTCCCCTCCCTTCTCACCTCTTTGTCTCTCCCCCCCTCTCCCTCCCATATAACTCTTCTCCCCCTCTCCCTCCCCTGTCTCTCTTCCCCCTCTCCCTCCCCTATGTTTCTTCCCCCTCCCCCTTGTCTTCTTCCCCCTTTCCTTCCCCTTTGTCTCCTTCCCCCTTCTACCTCCCCTGTGTCTCCTTTCCCCTTCTCCCTCTCCTGTGCCTCATTTCCCCCTTCCCATCTCATTCCCCCCTCCCTCCCCTGTGTCTCATTTCCATCTCTCCCTCCCCTGTCTCTCTTCCCCCTCTCCCTCACCCCTCCATCCCCTGTGTCTCTTCCCCCCTCTCCCTGCCCTGTGTGTCTTCCCCCCTCCCTCCCCTGTGTCTCTTCCCCTCCTGTGCCTCCTTTACCCCTCCCCCTTCCCCCTCTACCTCTCCAATGTTTCCTTTCCCCCTTTCTCGCCCAGCTCTGCCCCCTGTGTCTTCTTTCCACCATCTCCCTCCCCTGTGTCTCCTTTAACCCCCTCTCCCTCCCCTTTGTCTCCCTTTCCCTTTCTCCTGTGCCTCTTTTCCCCCTCTCCCTTCCTCCCGTGTCTCCTTTCCCCTCTCTCCCTCCCCTGTTTCTATTCCCCCCTCTCCCTTGTGTATCTTCTCCCTTCCCCCTTTGTCTCTCCCCTCTGTCCAGTCCCTTCTCCCTCTTTATCTCTCCCCCTCTCCCTCCCCTTTAACTCTTCTCCCCCTCTTCCTCCCCTGTCTCTTTTTCCCCCTCTCCCTCCCTTATGTTTCTTCCCCCTATCTCCAGTCTCTTCCCCCCTCTCTCTCCCCTGTGTCTTTTCTCTCCCCTCTCCCTCCCCTGTGTCTCTTCCCCCCCTCCCCTTTGTCTCCTTCCCCCCGCTTCCTCCCGTGTGTCTCCTTTCCCCCTCTCCCTCTACTGTGCCTCTTATCCCCTCTCCATCTTATTTCCCTCCTCTCCCCTTGTGTATCTTCTCCCTTCCACTTTATCTCTCCCCCCTCTTCGTCCCCTCCCTTCTCACCTCTTTGTCTCCCCCCCTCTCCCTCCCCTGTAACTCTTCTCCCCCTCTCCCTCCCCTGTCTCTCTTCCCCCCTCTCCCTCCCCTATGTTTCTTCCCCCTATCTTCCATCTCTTCCCCACTCTCCCTCCCCTGTGTCTTTTACCTCCCTTCTCCCTCCACTGTGTCTCTTTCCCCTTCTCCCTCCCCCTTGTCTTCTTACCCCTTTCCCTCCCCTGTGTCTCCTTTCCCCTTCTCCCTCTCCTGTGCCTCATTTTCCCATTTCTTATCTCCCTCCCCTGTGTCTCATTTCCACCTCTCCCTCCCCTGTGTCTCTCCCCCCTCTCCCTCCCCTGTGTCTCTTCCCACTCTCCCTGCCCTTTGTCTGTTCCCCCCCTCCATCCCCTGTGTCTCTTCCCCCTCTCCCTGCCCTGTGTGTCTTCCCCCCTCCCTCCCTGTGTCTCTTCCCCTCCTGTGCCTCCTTTCCCCCTCTCGCTTCCCCCTCTACCTCCCCTATGTTTCCTTTCCCCCTTTCTCTTCCCCTCTACCCCTGGGTCTTTTTTCCCCCATCTCCCTCCCCTGTGTCTCCTTTCCCACTTTCTCTCGCCACTCTACCCCTGTGTCTTCTTTCCACAATCTCCCTCCCCTGTGTCTCCTTTAAGCCCTCTCCCTCCCCTTTGTCTCCTTCCCCCCTCTCCTGTGCCTTCTTTCACCCTCTCCCTTCCTCCCCTGTGTCTCCTTTCCCCCTCCCCTGTTTCTATTCCCCCCTCTCTCCTTGTGTATCTTCTCCCTTCCCCCTTTGTCTCTCCCCCCTCTCTGTCCCCTCCCTTCTCACCTCTTTGTCTCTCCCCCCTCTCCCTCCCCTATAACTCTTCTCCCCCTCTCCCTCCCCTGTCTGTCTTCCCCCTCTCCCTCCCCTATGTTTCTTCCCCCTCCCCCTTGTCTTCTTCCCCCTTTCCCTCCCCTGTGTCTCCTTTCCCCCTTGTCCCTCTCCTGTGCCTCATTTCCCCTTCCCATCTCATTCCCCCTCCCTCCCCTGTGTCTCATTTCCACCTCTCCCTCCCCTGTGTCTCTTCCCCCTCTCCCTCCCCCCTCCATCCCCTGTGTCTCTTCCCCCCTCTCCCTGCCCTGTGTGTCTTCCCCCTTCCTCCCCTGTGTCTCTTCCCCTCCTGTGCCTCCTTTCCCCCTCCCCCTTCCCCCTCTACCTCTCCTATGTTTCCTTTCCCCCTTCCCCCCCCCCTCTACCCCTTAGGTCTTCTTTCCCCCGTTTCCCTCCCCTGTGTCTCCTTTAGCCCCCTCTCCCTCCCCTTTGTCATCTTTTCCCCCTCTCCTGTGCCTCCTTTCACCCTCTCCCTTCCTCCCGTGTCTCCTTTCCCCCTCTCTCCCTCCCCTGTTTCTATTCCCCCCTCTCCCTTGTGTATCTTCTCCCTTCCCCCTTTGTCTCTCCCCTCTCTGTCCAGTCCCTTCTCCCTCTTTATCTCTCCCCCTCTCCCTCCCCTTTAACTCTTCTCCCCCTCTTCCTCCCCTGTCTCTTTTTCCCCCTCTCACTCCCTTATGTTTCTTCCCCCTATCTCCAGTCTCTTCCCCCCTCTATCTCCCCTGTGTCTTTTCTCTCCAATCTCCCTCCCCTGTGTCTCTTCCCCCTCCCCTTTGTCTCCTTCCCCCCTCTCCCTCCCGTGTGTCTCCTTTCCCCCTCTCCCTCTCCTGTGCCTCCTTTGCATTCTCCATCTTATTTCCCTCCTCTCCCCTTGTGTATCTTCTCCCTTCCACCTTATCTCTCCCCCCTCTTCCTCCCCTCCCTTCTCACCTCTTTGTCTGCCCCCCTCTCCCTCCCCTGTAACTCTTCTCCCCCTCTCCCTCCCCTGTCTCTCTTCCCCCCTCTCCCTCCCCTATGTTTCTTCGCCCTATCTCCCATCTATTCCCCACTCTCCCTCCCCTGTGTCTTTTACCTCCCTTCTCCCTCCACTGTGTCTCTTTCACCCTCCCCCTTGTCTTCTTCCCCCTTTCCCTCCCCTGTGTCTCCTTTCCCCTTCTCCCTCTCCTGTGCCTTATTTTCGCATTTCCTATCTCCCTCCCCTGTGTCTCATTTCCACCTCTCCCTCCCCTGTGTCTCTTCCCCCTCTCCCTGCCCTTTGTCTGTTCCCCCCCTCCATCCCCTGTGTCTCTTCCCCCTCTCCCTGCCCTGTGTGTCTTCCCCCCTCCCTCCCTGTGTCTCTTCCCCTCCTGTGCCTCCTTCCCCCCTCTCCCTTTCCCCTCTACCTCCCCTATGTTTCCTTTCCCCCTTTCTCTCCCCCCTCTACCCATGGGTCTTTTTTCCCCCATCTCCCTCCCCTGTGTCTCCTTTGCCACTTTCTCTCCCCACTCTACCCCTGTTCTTCTTTCCACTAATCTCCTCCCTCCTGTGTCCTCCTCTACCCCCCTCTCCCCCCCCTTTCCCTTTCCCCCTCTCACCCTTTTTCATCCTCTCCTTCCTCCCTGTTGTCTCCTTTCCCTCCCTGTTTCTCATTTCCCCCTCTCCCTTGTGTATCTTCTCCCTTCCCCCTTTGTCTTCCCCCTGTCTGTCCCTCCTTCTCCCCCCTTCATCTCTCCCCTCTCCCTCCCTCTTGTTCTCTCCCCTCTCTCCTCCCCTGTCTCTTTCCCCCTCTCACTCCCTTATTTTCTTCCCCCTGTCCTCTCTCCTCCCCTCTATCTCTGTGTTCTTTTCTCCCCATCTTCCACCCCTGTGTCTCTCCCCCTCCCTTTGTCTCCTTCCCCCGCTTCCCTCCCGTGTGTCTCCTCCCCCTCCCTCTCCTGTTGCCTCTTTCCACTTCTCCATCTTATTTCCCTCCTCTCCCTTGTGTATCTTCTCTTTCCACTTTATCTCCCCCTCTCTCCCTCCTTTCTCACCTCTTGTCTCCTTCTGCCTCATCCCTCCCTGTAATCTCTCCCCCTCTCACTCCCCTGTCTCTCTTCCCCCCATCTCCCCTCCTCCCTTGTTTTTCCCCTATCTCTCCATCTTTTCCCCACTCTCCCTCCCGTGTCTTTTATCCCCTTCTCCCTCCACTGTGTCTCTTTCCCCCTCCCCCTTGTCTTCTTCCCTCTTTCCTCCCCTCTGTCTTTTCCCCTTCTCCCTCTCCTGTGCTCATTTTTCCCATTCCCTTCTCCTCCCTATGTCTCATTTCCACCTTCTCCCCCCTGTGTCTCTCCCCCCTCCCTCCCCCTGTGTCTCTTTCCCTTTCCCTTTGTCTGTTCCCCCCCCTCCATCCCTGTGTCTCTTCCCCCTCTCCCTGCCCTGTGTGTCTTCTCCCCCCTCCCGTGTCTCTTCCCTCCTGTGCCTCCTTCCCCCTCTCCCTTCCCCCCTACCTCCCCTATGTTCCTTTCCCCCTTTCTCTCCCCCCTACCCATGGGTCTTTTTTCCCCATCTCCCTCCTGTGTCTCCTTTCCCATTTCTTCCCCACTCTACCTGTGTTTCTTTCCACAATCTCCCTCCCCTGTGTCTCTTTAACCCCTCCCTCTCCCTTTGTCTCCTTTCCTCCCTCTCTGTGCCTCTCTTTCACTCTCCCCTTCTCCCCTGTGTCTCCCTTCCCCCTCCCCTTTTCTATCCCCCCTCTCTCCTTTGTATCTTCTCCCCTTCCCCCTTTGTCTCTCTCCCCTCTCTCCGTCCCCTCCCTTATCTCCTCCCTTTATCTCTCCCTCCTATGGTCTTTTACGTTCATCCTGTCTACCTGCACCAGTGCTTCCTTCTGAAGAGGCAGGGAAGTCCGAATGGTGACGTCACTACACAGGCTTCCCTGCCTCTGCAGAAGGACGCACAGGCGCAGTGAGACAGGATGAATTTAAGAAGACCAAAAAAGGATGTAGCAGTAAGGCTGAGGGGATCCGGAGGGAGGGGGGCAGGGTTCCTGGAGAGGCCACGGGGATCGGGGAGTGGGGCTGGGGGGGTTCCTGTGTGAGGCTGAGGAGATCAGGGGCTGGGGTTGTGAGTCCCCCACTCTCCTTTACGGGCTAATCGCGGACCTCATACTTGTAGTAACTGCGAGTTGTGGTTGCGCATGCGCAAACTGAAAATTTTAGCATTGCGTGACGACAACTCGCAGTTACCACAACTATTATATGTAACTAGCGACTTGCTCGTCAAAAAATGACGGTCAATAAAATTGTAAGGCTGGGAATGCTGTTTAGCACACAATATAAGGCTTTTAATTCTCTGAGTACCTTCGGCGCTCATTGCAAGCCTCGCGCTGAGCGCCTTCGGCTTGCAATGCCGGCGAGTGTGTATGTGTTAGGCGGGTCTCGAGCATTTTGTTAAGTCGTGCGGGGTCTTTTTTCACAGTGCAACAGGTCTTGCACTGTGAATTGTGTCTTTGAGTTTTGGGTTGAACTGTATTCCCAGGGGTCATAGATATGATGCTTAAGTCGTGCGGGGTCATAGGGATGAGCGCCTATGGTACTCATCTCTACCAGCGCAGTGAGTGCCTTCGGCGCTCCCTGCCTAAGTCCTACGGTGTCATAGGGATAAGAGCATACGGTGCTCATCCCCACCAGTGCAGTGAGAACTTTCGGCGCTCCCTGCCTAAGTCGTATGGTGTTGTAGGGATGAGCGCCTATGGCACTCCTCTCCACCAGCGCAAGGATAGCCTTTGGCAGCATTAGCAACAACCTGTATTGCTCACAACTATATATGTGATACTCCATGGCTTAAACAGTGTCTTTGCACACGCTTGGGTTTTGGGAACCTCGGACACACCTATGTCCGTGCACTATACACTCTGCCCCACTGGCTATTGAATCCGATCAGTGATATCATTTTTCAGGAACTCTTTTTCACTGGGTTCATCAGGGTCGTCTTGAAGAAAGTGCGTATACTGCGGCTCATAGAGTTTTAATCACACACTCACACAATCAATCTCAGACTCATACAAGAGCCCTTTTCAGATTCTTATTCAAGTTAAACCAGCCACTCGCAATTTTTATTGCAACAACAAATGCTACAACTCTGCTACAACTCCTATCTGAGAATACACCTAGGTTCTATATCCCTTTATCCTTAAATCTCTTATAAACAAAAAAAACAAAAACAACCCTACCAGATTCTGGGCGAGGGTCAGGCCAGGTAAATTTGATTGGACATGTCACATTTCACAAGCCTTACAGGGAACCTGGGCTCCAGGAGCAGATACCGACCATAGGATCTATAAACAGAATTTCCCAAGGCAGATTCTACAGACCTCTGATCGATCTAATAGGCCTTGATCAATTACTGAATTCGCCTCCAGGAAACACTGGTTCCACGGGGTGTTTTTTGAAAGGATATGTGATCTGAGTCACGGCACCAAATATTGTGAAAAAACATTTTCACTGACTTGCCATCACCCAAAATAATATGGTAAGACACGGAAAAAACAGAGTCTCTGTAGTCTTGATTTATTCACAAGCATTTAGAGAGGACTTGTGAGTCTGCAAACTCACAGTCATCTGAAGGACAATATTACATGCATACATTTGCTACAACTTACAAAATTTGGGTTAATAAGTGAACTCCCTTTTGTTCAACCAATTACATAACTTACATGTATTTTAATTAATCGTCAGCTACGCAGGGGTCTCCTATCGGTACTCTTATCTGGTACAGCCTGTTACTTCTTATAATTTCAAAAATGTCCTTGGTCCTCTCCTTGGAATGCAATTATCATTAGTTTTAAAGTGAAAGCTGAGCTGGCAAATTTAATAACTAACTCCATAGTAGGATAGTGAAAGTCATATGCTTATAATGTTGTAAAGGAATGTGTGTATAAATGGATATTTGCATATATATATGTATACAAATACACACATATATATATATATATATATATATATATACATGTATATAAATGTACTCTAATATCCAATATATAAAACCTCAGAAGAAATAAAAATCTCTTACACCCTCTCCTTCTCCTTCTCCCCCTACTCCTTCCTTCTCCGCCCTCCTTCCTTCTCCCTTCCTCCTTCTCTCTCCCTCCCACCCCTTCCATGGCTCACAATGCTCGGCATAGTTCACATCCGTAACTCGCAAATTTGCAAGCTTTACACACAAACTCGGCTGACGACAACTATATTAGTGACTAGTCACTTGCCCATCAAAAATGACGCATAATATTGTCTTAAAAATTGTGTCTTCTGTCTGTTCGCAGTCTGATTATATATCGGCCCTTTAAACATTAATTGATTGCCATTTAACCTCCATGTTTTACTGAGGTAATGATGACGGTCTAATTTTCTATTGGCTGTTTCTAAATCGGGAGTTATGGCCTTGCTTAATTGATCATGAACACGCTCAGAAATGCTACATATGATTGTATGATATACAGTCTCGGCTTTCGACCCGTAAGTTGCAGGCTTGCTCAATTAAACTTACGACCTGTACAACGCAATCTGCTTGCAATTGAATAAGGCCCTTGGATCTGAATTTGGACCTCAGACCCATTTCTTCCTGTTCTCCACTACATTATTACTTTCCTCATATACAGTATTTTAACTTAAGCTTCCAAATACTTAAATCAGCTTTCAGTCACATTATTGTTTATTTCCTAAGTACCGTTCGCTATGTAAACTTCCTTTCTGTCGTTCTGAAAAACATTTTATTAAAATAGTTTTATGCGTATACATAAAGAATATGGATCTGAACCTTGGCTTTATTTTCATTAAGACATTTGAACCTTTGAGGAAATAGGAAAAATATTGACTATGTCTGCACTAGGTTATGTTCTTTGTCACTGTATAGTACACACTAGCCCTTTGTATGGTACTGTATCAAAGGTAAGTTTATGTTTTAAGCATACCATTCAGAAAAAGCTTATACGAACAAGTAGGAATGATTCATTTAGCTTATTATTTAATCATAATACTTAGTTTAACAACAAAAATAAGTACCATAGTGTTTGTATCGGCCTGCTAGTGAGATTTACCCCTGTTGCAAAAAAATATGCAGCAAACAACCAAAATAACTTAAATCTCATTGATAGCGTCTATTAAAAATAATATTTAATATGTCAATACACAACAGCTATAAGGTAACTGTACATTAAGGAAACGGTATAAAAGAAACCTTGTAGACATCTATCATTTCCATATAAAAGGTCATGACCAACTTTGCAACCCATGGGCCTCATTCTATTACCGGCCGTAGGAGATGCGGGGCCGCAAGGACCAGCCGCAAGCTATTCGGCTATTCAATTCCCCTCAGGCTGGGGATTCCGGCAGGCTTGCGGCCGGCGCCTTGCTATCCCTTGCGGCCGCTCGCGCCGGAGGAAAGCCTTTGATCTAACACGGCCGCAAGAGTTTCGGCCGCAAGAAAAGCCCGGTTGCTATTCTATTACTACGGGAACCCTCTCAGCAAGGCTAAAAGCGAGCCGCAGCTTACTTGCAGGAAAAAGGTCCTGCTAGCACCAATTAAGCACATTATAAAGCCAAAATAAAGGCATCCTGCACTCTGAGGAGACTATAAAGTGATTGTAGGTGTTAGCAAAAATAGCACAACATTCCCCTACACTCAAATCCGTAAAAAAAATATTTTTTAATTTATGTCAAAAATCCATGTAAAAGGTCCAGAGGGCTTGGAGCACCTCAGACCTCAGAAAATAAACAGTTAATGTAAACTCGGATTTGGGCTGATGTGCAAGCTAGAGAGTGGGTTACTATTAATTCTCATGTCCCCCATTATGATCCCTAGCATTTACAGAGCTTTACAGTGCAGTCTTGAATTTATTTTTGACTTTAAAGATTTCTGAGCTTACGGCCGATTGCAAGATATACGGCCGGCCGTAAGGGGATATCCTTGCGGGGCCATTTAATAGAATTGCGAGGTAACGGAACCCCCGCAAGGAATCGCAGCCTTGCGGCCGTTTTACGGCCGATAATAGAATGAGGCCCCATGTGTTTAATAAAAAACATGAGATTAGTAAGTGTAATAGATTGCATCTTTTCTGCATCATTACCCCCACTATATTTACACAATGTATAATTATTTTAGTTTAGCTTTAGTGTAAATTACAGAAGAATCAATATTTTTAGGTTACTATTATTATTCTTTACAGGAATACTGTTTTGTCGATTCATTTCAAGGAATTGTATATTGTTTTGTATATAGAGCAATAAAACACAAATAAACCACAATGCATTGTCTCTTTATAAAATAATGATACTTCTTGCAATGACAGACAGATTAGGAAACATGGACATTATGTATGACCTACACACAGGAATATGTGACTTTGCCTGTTAGTCTTTATTCTCCAGGTAAAACATATATTGGCACATTTAAAGAGAATATTAATGTATTATTTTACTCTCAAAATTGTATTTTCAATATAGTTTGAAGCAACTGTTTTGATGCTTTGTTGCTATGATTATTGTAACAACCTGTATATAGCACAAATAAAATGAGATATTCCTGAAATAAACAGTACATTCTGGGGAATGGCTGCAAAGAGTTGTACTAGACCACAATCTATCCCAGTTCATCACATTAATCCCTCTACAGGTTTCAGTAAGAATAATGTATTCAAATGAGGTCCACGATAAACTCATAAAATTCCACACTATATTCATTTGCACCAGCAATGATTGACATTGAGCGTAAAGAGGAATTAAGTAATGCACAGTTGTAATATAAAGTATGTTTAGTTTTATCTATATTGAATTATATTTTCAGATGTTGCTTGATTCCTATTTTAATAGAAGCTGATGGAGAGCAGATAAATAATGTATTGATGGTGATTATATCCAATGTTTGAGATGCAACAATGTTAATAAATATTCATAATTAGGACATATAAAGAGAACTATCACCATGGGCGGAGGAGCCCCCAAAAATCTGATGGGATAGTAAAACTATACTCCCAGGAAACAGGAGCAGATCTACTTCCGGTGCACCCCGTGTAATGCACCGGGGCCCTGCTCTGTGTGGCCCATTGCTGCAGTGCCCGCCCCTCAAAAGCTTTTTTTTATTTCTTTGTTTTAATTCTCAATGCCCCTGTCCCTCATATAATCAAAAGAGCTTCTGTCACTCTTTTGTCCAACGTTAATTAAGTTATTGTTGTTGTAAAATACTTCCTCAACAAATCTACTACACAAGCTAGAAACCAGCCCCATGCTGATGAGAGGCAGTAACCTCGAAACAGCTGGTATTAGATCATATAAATATAGATTATATATATATGATATTCTGCTTTCATGGGAAGAACATTCTGCTCCACAGTCCCCTATTCATCTAATCTAGGGGGGATTAGTCCTGATATGTTGCTTATTCTATAACTTTGTTTATCTAGGCCCCTCTCTCTGTGAGACTGTGGGCAGAGAGCTATGTGTTGATCTAAGTGCACGCTGTGTCTCTAGCTTTATCACATCTTTTGCTGTTGTAATAAAGCTAGAAATGTTCCAATGAACTAAACTTTTACAGCTCTCAGACTGTCTAATAGCTTGATGTTATTTTCTCCTAGTCCAGAGAAAACGTTTGGGTCTACATGAAAATGTCCTGGGATCATATGTTGCCCACCACTTATATATTTATTTCAGCCGCACCAGATGATATATTGACTTACAGGAAGAAAATGTAGAACTCTCTGAGGTCGAGAAAGGCAGTAGCAGAATTACTGCTGGCGCAACAGGTGCAAAACACCAGGGCAAACAAAAGGGTAGATAAATGCTGAAAACCAGCTCTTAATTTATTAGGGGAAAAGGGCAGATAATTATTTTTATAGAAAGCATATCTGATCACCCTGCTGGTGATCGGACCACATATATTTATTTTTGTGCATCTACTTTTAATAGAGCAATCACAATGGGGCTCTCCATTCACTAGCTCTATCACTGATGGAAGGACTATATATTACTAGCTCCCTCCAAATGTTCATGTTATTTTACCTGCAATAATTCATTTTAAAAAAGCTGACAATTCGTGTGGACATTTGCAGGGTGCATGTGATTTTGGGTCATTTTAGATACATTGTCATGCAAACTGCAGGCAGCATTGAGGGGAAAAACCTGGTTACATAAAAACTTTAATGTAACATTGAAATATGCATACATTTTAAAAATTCTAAGAATTTTTACTTGTTTTTCAGTGTTTCGTTTGATGATATAGCACTGACGAATTCCACTTCCTTTTAATCAAACAAAGCACTCAAACATCCTTCTAGAGACAATGCTAAAATACAGTAGCCTGAGAAATAAATAATTGAGGGGGCCACGGGATCCAATCAGCCAGGGCTTAGAAAATAGTTGCCATTGTCATATTACCCTAGGATTACCTTTTATGCAACAGCCGGGATAAAGAAATATTTTTCTTAGTGATCCGGACTGCACATAGGCCTCGCCATACAACAAGCCTTGTTTGCAATGGTGAGATACGTATAATAAACTAACAAATAAGCATTCCTCCATTATCCATTATCTAGGGCTTATTAAGTATAGGCACCCAATGTGGTGTGGGTAGATATACTGTAATACTGGAGGTTCAAAGGATCACCTTAATGAAAGGGAGACACTTACCTCCACCCCCCACCCCCCCTGGGGTGGTAGTAGGATATTATAGCAAATATTATTAAGTATGCTCTTCCAAACCTAGTCCAGTCTAGCCCCTACTAAATAGTGGACTATGTTGGGCCTAAGCTTAAAAAACAAAACATCTCCTTCCACTAATCTAATCCCCTCTTTAAAAATATCTGAAATCCTTCTGAAATTACTGGTATGTGTATGTATATAGATGACTAGATAGATGTTACACCTAAAAAATGCAAAAGGCACTTAAATAATGCTTTGAGAAACCTAGTTTATAGTCACTGCAGGAGATTTGATATAATTTTAGAACAAGAGATAACTTCTCTATAGCAGTGTTGCCATCTTTGTATTTTTTTAATTTAATTAACTATAGCATTGCTGCTTATTTCATGTGTCAGCCTGGAAGTATGGCATTCTGCCCACTTGGTGTCAGTCAATTTGTTTCCCGGGGCAATAGATTGTAGGTAATAGATGTTAGACAGTGGAGCATTTATCTTTCCCATGAAGATCCATTTTAAGCTTTCAGATTCATCATTATGGCTGATTTGGTTGCCAAACAATCACCATGCTAAATCAATGGAAGAATATGAATTCTTCAAATTTTCAGTTTTTGAAAGATACTTTCCCCTGATATTTTTTAAATCCCTTAATAATTTTGAACCTTTCAAGCATGTGGCCCCACTGCATCCTGTCTTCCAAGCTATACATATTTAGACCACCTTTTCTTGACAGTAACATATATTTTGGAGACCCTTTTATATTTGTTTACGGTTTCATGTATTGCATACATTGCAGAATATGATATATTTCCCCAAACTACCTAAATTTGATTTTGAAAGGTTGTCTCATCTTCAGAATTTAGTGATCATTAAATCATAGTTCATGGAATACACATATTACAGTAACACAGCCATTTATTAGTTTCCTTTACACAACAGTGTCTCTCTAGGGTGTCTTTTGTCCGCTACACTAAATTTATTGTGTTTTGAATTAGATTTTATTAGCTTTGTTTATGATCGCCTGTGATACCTGTATCATTGCAGATCAAAACAATATATCTACAGCCTATACCAAGATTGTATTGTTGAGCAGAGAGAGGCTGCAGGTTGTGTACTAAGTAGTCTCATCACAAGCAAACACAGCGTAAAATAACGATGTAGGAGAAAGCACTTATTACAGTTATGCAGCAACTAACAATGAAATGCTAAAATCAGCCTGAAATAATACTAGGCTGTCATGTCACATCTGTGGAAATGCTAAATTTATACTCACTATTTAGAACACAAATAGAAGCAAGAGAAGCCCTTTGTTCTACTGCACATAAATATATGTGTGTGGGGGATATATTTAAATCACAAATACCTACATTGCTGCATGACTTGTTACATAAAAATTGTATTAAAATTATTGTGAACTAAGTATTAAGTATAAATAAAGCATGGAAATAAAAGTGTAATATTTGTTGTATAAATACATTGATAAAATGCAATTTAAATAAATGTAAAAAAATGCAGAAAAAAATATTTTTTGTTTTAAAAAGTAAATTAAAGCATTATTTGACTTCCCAAAATGTTACACAAAAAATAATGAAATTAGTCAGTATTAGTATTAATTAATATTTTATTTAATTTAACCTGTGTTTTGCTGTTGTGTGCAAAACCTACAACTGATTTTTCTTTAAAAATATTGCACATAGTTTGGTATCACATATATAGTTGTGAGCATGCGGGTTGCTGCTAACGCTGCTGGCTCACGTAGCGAGCCAGCGGCCCTCGCGAAGCAACTGCGGACCTCGCAAAATTTACGGACTTACGAGAAATAAATACGAGACGCAGAACTTAGAAAAAAAAACATTACAACCTTGCAAAAATACGACCTTACCGCCCGAAACCCGCGCACATGAAAACATTAAAAACACAATAAATACACACAACAAATACATAAAAAGCTTACCTACAGCAAGGGGGAGCACCCAGGACCTCGAAAACTGAAGTTACACCTCAATTTCACTCGAAAGACAAGAGTTTAGACACCCAAAAATCCCCTAAGCGAGAGAAAAAATGGCCGCCGAAAAAAACGAAAACGAGGCTACAGGACTCTAAAGACGCAAAACACCACCAAACACCTATGGATTTTCCGAAAAAGACGGACGCAGTCCAAGAACAAGGACGCCAAATCAGCCACAGACGCGTAACACACATTAGGCGCCATTTTACAACACTAACTTACACAATGTGGAAGTACACAGCTGCCCTAACGGATTTGGCTCGGGCACGCACACTATTTACACTGCACACCACACTACTCCACAGCCCTCAAAACACACATTGTATGCTGCAGCAACATCAAAACAGATTGCCAGCTCTTCTGCACAATGCTTCCTGCATATATTACTTTAAAATAGGTAAAGTATATTGATGTATTATTTTATTCATTATTTCATTAGTATTAACAAAAAAAACAATGCTCATAGCACACAAACAACCAACAACCTCACAATGAGCGCCGAAGCATCTTGGAACACCAACAAAATTTACTGCCCTTACAATCTTATTGCCGTCATTTTTTGACGGGCAAGTCGCTAGTATAATATACTAGCGAATTGCCCGTCAAAAAATTACGGCAATGAAATTGTAAGTGAGCTAATGCTATTTGGTGTATAATAGTAAAATAACTAATAGATTAATAAAGTAATATACTTTACCTATTTTTTTTTTTTTTATTCTTATTTTTTTTTTTTTCATTGCATATCAAAAATGTACAGAATAAGTCAAGAATCTAACATATGTAATCAAGTCTATACATTGATAAATAACTCTTCATTTTATCACAAAACAGTTTGATTAAATATGCTAAAAGAAGTGAATATAAAATTTGCATCTCTCCGAGGTTTTGAGAACAATAATTGGTATTGGAATTATAACAACTATTCTATTAAGATATTCTTCTTTCCCTTTCCTCCACGTAGTTTTCAAGTAGAGTCTCAAAGTTAATCCTCGAAGAGTTAACTTATTTACAAAAACAATTACTATCTCCATGTTTCTAGTTCTGAATTATTAGAGTGTGGTATATTCTCCTCCCTTATTACTATTCAACAAAGAACTTATAAATTAGTCCAGTCTTTCTCAGACTCACCTCATCTTGGACCTCTAATTTTCCAGATGTCCCAACAGGAGGCCCACCGTTTGTATCTCACATCGAATTCCGCTGAGAAGTGGCTCATGGTTTGAATATGGTCAATTTTCTGTAGTACTTCTCTAAATGTAGGGGTAGTGTGTTTCCAATGTTTGGCTATAATGCATCTAGATGCCAAGAATATCTGATTGGTTAGGAATTGCTCACTTTTTGTTAGTTCCTTGTTTGGGAGTCCTAATAGTGCTTCTTCTGGCTTTTGCTTTATAGTTTTCCCCCACAATTTTTCTAGCGTGTTGTATGTTGCCTGCCAAATATGTCTAATTTTGGGACATTCCCAAAGCATGTGGGTTAACGAACCTATATGTCCACATCCTCGAAAACATTTGTCTGAGTGTGTTTTGTTTGATTGGTGAAGTCTCGCTGGTGTGAGGTACCATCTCATGACTGTTTTTAGTGCGTTCTCTTTCAAGGTGATGTTTAAAGATGACATGTTGGCCTGTTTGATAACTTGATTCCATTGTTTGTCGTCTAGTGTGATATGTAAGTCTGATTCCCATGTTTCTTGATAGTGTGGCTTGTTTGCACTAGACAGCTCAGAGAGGTTTTTATATATAACTGAAATGTTGCCCTTGCCTCCGGGGTTGTTAATGCAACACTGTTCATATATTAATTTTTTGTTCTGGCTATTTGATTTTGTAGTCTGAAATATTGTTTGTTTAATTATCATTAGATTAATCCATTCATTGTTGGGTATTTGATTTAATGTGCCCCCTTGCGACAGAGTCCAGGTGTCCGCAACTATAGTCAGGTTTTTTTGTATCCACCATTTCATCTGAGAGCTTTTGTTGGCGTGGTCCGCCTTCTGTGATTGTCAAAGAGGGGTTAGGCCTGAGCCTATATGTAGCATGGGGGATTTTTTATTTATTTCCTTCCAAGTTTTCAGTGAATTGCGGATACAGCTTGTAAGGTTTTGTGTTTTCAATTCTGTGTGTGCGCTTAGCCACAAAGCATGTGATAAAGTTATATGACTATCTTCTAAAATTTGTCTTTCTATCTCGACCCATGTTGGGATGGCTTCTTTTTTATACCAGTTGGTCATTTGTGCCAGTCTTGTGGCTTTATAATAATTAACCAGGTTTGGGAAGGCTGGACCCCCTTTTTGTGTGGGTGCGTGCATCGTATTTTTATTAATTCTTGGTTTCTTGTGATTCCAGGTGAATTTGAGGAGAGTTTTTTGTAGTGATTTTATGGCTGTTAAATTAATTGGCGTCGGAATCGCCCCAAAATAAGTATAGAATTTTTGGGATAATATTCATTCTGATAGCGTTTATTTTACCAATCCAAGATATATTGTAGGATGACCATTTCTCTATGTCCTGTTTTATTCTACTGATAATTTGGGGAAAGTTTGCTTCATATACTTGTTCTGTCGAACCTGGGATATTAATTCCCAGATAAGTCAGGTATTTTTGAGCCCATTTCATGGAAAAAATGTTATCTAAATTGTCTAGCACTTTTCTGGGGAGTGTAATGTTGAGTGCCTGACTTTTAGCCGCGTTGATTTTAAAACCTGAGATGGTGACGAATTTCGTGAGTAATTGGAGTAAGTTGGGTAGGCTAATTGTTGGTTCTGTCAGTGAGAGCAAAATATCATCTGCGAAGAGATTGATTTTGTATTCCTTAGGGCCAACCTTTATCCCTTTTATGTCCGGGCAGTTCCTGATTGCAGTCGCCAATGGCTCCAGGCATAGAGCAAATAACAGAGGGGAGAGTGGGCAGCCCTGTCTAGTCCCTCTGGTAATTTTGAATTTTTTAGAACTAAATCCCTGATATGTTATGGACGCCTCTGGGTTCGCGTATAGGGCCTGTATTCCTCTTATAAAACTTTCTCCTAGACCTATTCTAGCCAGTACTTCCCACATGAATGTCCAATCTATTCTGTCGAATGCTTTTTCTGCGTCAAGCGATAATAGCATTGAGTGTATATTGTTTCTTTTGGCTATTTCTATTAGGTTCAACACTCTCCTGGTGTTATCTGGAGCTTCTCTGCCTGTAATAAAGCCTACTTGATCTGGGTGGACAACCTTAGGTGATAACGGGGCCAGTCTATTCGCCAAAATCTTTGAGTATGTTTTAATATTGGTATTAATTAGTGAAATTGGCCTGTAGCTTCCACATTGGGCTGGGTCTTTACCTTCTTTAGGGATTACAATAATTTTTGCCTCTAAAAATTATTGTTTTATAGGGGGACCTTTTAAAAATTCATTAAATAACTCGTTGTCCTAATTGCATCCTTAATTTCTTCTAACGTTATGGGCCTAGTTAAATCTTCAGCTCGGGTTTTCTCAATTTGTGGGAGTTCTGTTGAGTTTAAGAAACTACCTATTTGTAAGTTGTGGGCTTTGGACCCTGAATGTGTAGGGGCTGAGTATAGCTCCTCGTAGAAGTGTCGAAATGTTTCAGCTATCTCATTCGGTTTAAAGACCAGTTTTTTAGATTTGTTAATTATCTTTGGGATGAAGGAATTTGCTCTTTGTGTTTTCAGTTTTTTGGCTAACATGGTGTCAGGTTTGTTGGCGCTTCTGAACATTGTGGCCTGCGAGCGCTGAAGAATGGTTACCATTTTTTTCCTAAGTATTGAATTTAGTAGTTGCTTTTGGATCAGAATTTCATTATAAATTTTTGGGTCGTGTTTCCTTGTGAATTGCGCCTGTAGGTCCGTGATTTTAGACTTAATAGTGTCCATTTGTGCTTGATCTAATTTTTTCGTTGTTGCTCCTATTTGAATGCAAACCCCTCTAATGACTGCTTTATGGGCTGCCCACACTCCCCCCCTGCTTACCTCGCCCCCATTATTGACTGCAAAATAGTCATCTATTGCTTTGGTAATTTTGTCTTTAGATTTAATGTCATTGAATAGGTGTGGATTTAGGGTCCATGAAGGAGGCCGCCCTGATGGGATGATGCAACTTAAGGAGATCTGAACTAAATCATGGTCCGACCACGCAATGGGGTGTATATTTGCGTCTATTAGGTTGTGGGCTAGTCGCTGTTGAATCAGCACATGGTCGATCCTTGAGTGGGATTGGTGCCTAGAGGAGAAGAAGGTGTATGACCTATCTGAAGGATATATTGCTCTCCATGTGTCTATCAGACAGTGGGATTTTAGAATGTGTTTGAACGCTTTGGTGGCTGTTGGCGTAGTGTGTACGGAAGATTTGGAAGATTGGTCCCTGTCTGTAGTCCCCCATCTAGTACGGTGTTCATGTCCCCTCCTATTACTAGGGTGGATGGTTCCCATCCCATCATAATTTGTGATATTTTATCGAAGAATTGTGACTGTTCGGTATTTGGAGCATAAAGGTTAAGGAAGGTTATCTTTTGTTCTTGGATGTTCCCGTGGATTGCAAAATATCTCCCTTCTGGGTCTGATTGAGTCCTGGAGTGGCAAAAATGTAATCTATTGTGCACTAAGATTGTCACTCCCTTTTTCTTCTCTTTAGCTGTAGCATGGTATGTTTGTCTGTATGTTTTCCCCCAGTATTTGAGGACAGCTAATTTTTTAAAATGTGTTTCCTGGATCATAACTATGTCTCCCCTAAGTTTCTGATATTCTTTTATTGCTACCCCTCTTTTAACGGGTTCATTAAGGCCCTGGGTATTGTGTGAGATGATGTTAAGGTTCATAGTGTGTCCTACCTTTTGGCTCTTTGTTCCTTATGGGGAGTAGGTCGTAGAGGGATGATGTTTCGATGTTTTTGCTGAGACTGTCCGATAGGCCTCCTGCTGGGTTTACATAGAGTTCACCTGGAAGCTAGTTGCTCTAATGGGGTAAACAAGAAGGTGGATATAGATGTTAATTTGTGCACAATGATAGCAATACGCAAAGGTAACTCTATGAGTGCTCTCTACTGTTCTTTGTTGGTAAGGGTTTTGGATTGATTATATCTATATTTGTCACTGGGATGTGAACTGTTTCACTAGTATGTAAAAATTCAGGTATTTTAAATATTTGTGAAGATAGTAGTAATAAAACTATCGAAAGGATAGCACTCGCTATCCTCCTTAACTTGTTTGGTGAGTCCACCCGTGTCTTTATATGACACTGCGTGGAATCACCTGTTTTTTAAACTAAAACAAATTGCCCATAGGGGGCTTTATAAGAAGTCTATAACTTTTAAGGTGAAAAGTGGACTTACATATGTCTAAATCATTTTCTGCTCGAGGGTTTCTGGAATCAGTCCATTAAGAGGCCTAAGATAGCAAAACCTGCCACGGAGTTGAATAAGTAGTGCTCTAACTAACTTATCATATTTAGAACTAATGAAGTCTATTAGGTAGTCGTTTTAATGTCAGCCCTTGAAACATTTCAGGGAAACTGTAGTTTGAATATATCTATTGTAAGTTACAAAGGTTTCCATGTTTAGTCTGTTGTAGAGATGTGGGCATGTTGTGGTGTAGCTAGCTTCTCATATTAAGATCCAAGATTATCTACTGGAAGAGCATTGTAATGTCTGCATCAGAAACAACCTGGAAGAATGCAGTGCTATCTGGCTCTGTAACAACTTGGCCTGACTTAGTTTGAATAAAGATTCCCTCGTGACAGCAATATAGACCTCTCATGGAAAAAAGACAAGAGAGAAAAGACAAAAGGATACATCACATTACAATTTGGATTTAAGAGTTCGTCCTGTTCGGGAGTGTGACATTTCTCTCTCTGTCACGTCGTGTTGATATTCTTCTTCTCTCTCCTCGATGTCTGTTCTCCATGAGTAGTTCAGGAGTCGCCTGCAGGTGGATGTCCCAAGAGGACAATAGACTGATTCCTTCTTCCAAGGATCTGACGGAGTAGAACTTGTTATCTCTTGATATGGTCAGGTGGAATGGAAAGCCCCAGGAGTATCTCCAGCCCTGAGCAAGGATGCAGTCCAGAAGAGGTTTCATATTTCTCCTTTTGGATAGCGTTAGCTGTGATAGATCAGAAAAAATCTGAGGTTGTTGTCCTTCAATTTCAGGTACGCCTCCCCTGGATGCTTTCATAAACATCTCCTTTGTGGTGAAATAATGAAATCTTGCGATGATATCTCTAGGTCTATCCTTCATGTTTGGGCGTCCCCCAGAGATCTGTGTATACGATCTAAAATGTATTGTTCTGAATTTAGCTCTGGTAACAGAAATTCACACAGTTCATACATGTATCCTTTCAAGTCAGTCACCGATTCAGGAACGTTGCATATTCTCACGTTCTGTCTCCTAGATCTGTTTTCAAGGTCCTCCTGAAACAGGAGGTGATTAGCTTGTTCTTCTTTTAGTGAAGACATTTCTGCTTCTAGTTGATGGTGAGATTGTTGTAGCTCTTCGTATTTTTCTTCAAGTATATTTGTCTTCGTGTCTATCTTTTTTATTTCGGATTTTAGCTCTGTGGACACTTTCAGAATTTCTGTTTTAATGTCTTCTCTGAACGTACAAATTAAATCTTTCAGGTCTTGTATGTCACCTTTGGTACTCGGTGTGGATTGTTCCATTGTCATTGGCCCGGTGGGTCTTGCTGTTGGTTGGAGCGTCTGGGGGGTTGTTATTGTTGTCTTTGGTGGGTAGTAGGCTTGGATATTTTTGTTGCTTTTCCTTGTTGCGACTCCAGCCATAATACTTTATAAGTCACTTCTCACTTTTGTCTTATGTTAGCGCACCCTTTGTGTGGGCATTGGAGTAGGTTTACATCTTAGGGGAGCTGGTCTACATGTGAATGGTAGAATGCAAGTCTATTGCGAATATAGTACTTCTCACCCCTATGCACTATTTGATATGGCCACCAGGGGTCACTGGTGTTCTGCCAAATTATTCTTCAGTAACTCTCTCCTTTGTTTGGTCTGAGTTTCCTTTTCTTGTGGAGGTGCGTATAAGTTTCCCCTTGTAGCATAGGTGGTCTCCTGTTTAAGTGGGACTCCTTTATCAACTTAGTGTGTAAATTCAACCTCTGGAAGGGGGAAGATGGTGGGTGCCTTTATAAGAGATATATGTTTTCCACTTCTCAGGTGGGTATGAGGTCTTGCCCCACTTTTGTCTGGCTTTTGGAGGTGTAAATGCCTTCCTCCAGGTTGCAGTCAGCACCTTTGTTGCTTCACTTTATATGTGTTCTTTATAGTGCTTCGGGGAGTGTTAACCCTTTAATACGTTGGAATCTCAGGTTTTTGGGAGGAGAGCTTTATATTGGCCCTTGTGTTTGTTTTCCTTGAGAGTTACCTTTTTTTGTGCAAGTTAGTCCCAGAGTTACAGTGTATGTTCTAGGCTCTTTAAAATGGCCGCCGCTGTTTTTTGGCGGGAAACAATCTTAGTTCTTGTATGCTGTGGATGGGCCAAAATGGCCGTCAATTGTAGGCTCTAGGTGGGTTCCACTCCACAGTGGGGTTGTGTGGGATCTCGTTTGTGAGACCTCGTGTGTCCCCCTATCAAGGGCTATTTACTGTCCTTTACAGGAGTAGTCTTGTATCTGTTTTTAGTGCATGCACTGGATGAGTGCTAAAACGTATACAGTCTGTTTGTTCCCCCTTATTGGGCTTGTGTGTCAGTCTCTTATTATGCCCCTGGGTCTGTGTTGTACATGGGGGGGGGGGGGGGATTCCGGTTTGTGGGCCGGTGTGAATCCTTACCCTACCGCCGTTTCTTTCCTTCCTCTAGGACTCCAGCTCTGTCGTGGCGGGAGACTCGGTGTCCTGGCTCTCCACCTCCGGCGGCGTCCGTGTCCGCTGTGTGTCCCGCAGAAGTCGCGTGGAACGGCGTCTGGTAAGATTCCCTTGGTTTAATTGAGCTTACTTGCTTTTTTTTTTTCTTTGTGGACACTGCCACACAGCTTGGATCCGCTTTATTGCAGTGATTCAGCGGTCGCTGCTCCGTGTGTCCTCCGTTGAGATTGGTGCTGGGCTGGCACGGTGTGCACTTTGGTTAGGTTCTTGTCTGAGTATCTCCCCTCCGGGGGGAGAGAGGAGACGCCCGGCGTGTATCAGGCGCCCGTCAGGCCCGTGTCCACGTGGGTATAAAAAATTGTATGTGCCACTCAAAAAATATAACTCTGTGGTCCTTGGGAGTAGGTGGGTCTCTATATGGTATTTTCAGTGTCTTTTGGTGTGATTTAAACTCACTATTAGTGATAAATTCGGTCACCAAGACGGAGCACCGCTGCAGCACGACCGTTCAGCTAGCTTGCTGGACACCTATACTTTACCTATTTTGAAGTAATATATGTAGGACGCATTGTGTTGAAGAGCTGACAATCTGTTTTGATGTTGCTGCAGCATTAGTGGTGTGGAGCTGCTGTGTAAGCGTGCTGAATGTGTGCAGTGTAATACTGTGCGTGCGCGAGATCAAACCGTTAGCGTAGTTGTGTACTTCTGCATTAAAATGGCGGCAAATGTGTGGTATACGTCTGTAGCGGAATATCCGTAGGTGTTTTGTGGTGTTTTGCGTGTTTAGAGTGCTGTAGCCTCGTTTTCATTTTGTTCTGTGGCCATTTTTTCTCTTGCTTAGAGAATTTTTTAGTGTCTAAATTCTTTTATTTTGAGTTAAATTAAGGTGTAACTTCATTTTTTGAGGTCCTGGATGCTCCTTCTTGCTGTAGGTAAGCTTTTTATGTATGTGTTGTGTGTATTTATTGTGTTTTTCATTTTTTCCTGTGCGTGGGTTGCGGCCATTTTTGCGTGGTCGTAATGAGTGGTAACGTGTCTCGTATGTTGTTTGCGTTACGACGTAAAGTTTGTGAGGCCTTCGGCGCTCCTTGCCAGCAACTGAGGCACTCGCTTTGCGAGGGCCGCGGCTCACTATGCGAGCCCGCGTTAGCAACAACTCGTATGCTCACAACTATATATGTGATATATGACATTACTGCATCCAATTTGCCATTTGCAGCTTGATTCTAAAATTAATAGAAGCAGATAAGTAATAAATATTTTTACCTGTTGGCGTCAGTGAATTAGGAATCATGAACCAAACGTTGTGTATAATACCATAATACATTTATAACATAACATTTTATTCATAACATTTGGTTAATATACAACTTTAAAATGATGTGAATATACACTCCACAAATCAGACTGCAATGTGTATAGCTGGTTTATGGTAGGTGGCTAGTGAATACTGCGACAATGCGCACAACTAGTGGTTTTTATGTATAGGCTTTACTACTGTCATTGTCAAGATTATGTGTTGTAGTTTGCAGCTATAAAAATTATGTAATGTGCATCAAAACTGTCCACATAATTGTAGGTAGAGAGATTAGTGTTACAGGAATTTAACAATAACACAAATTAAGGTGACACTGATTACCATTGCCTCATGAAATGTGCAAATGCTACAGGACAAGATCATGGCAGATGGACCAGAGATAAGCTTGTGATTGTCACCAGAGAGCTCACACTCTACAACATTGACATTGCAGTCCTTGCTAATGAAGGACAACTGTCCGAATCAGACGCTGGATATACATTCTTCTGGAGTGTCCGCAGGAGCAATTAGCTTTGCCATCAAAACTTGTCTTGTTCAGAAACATGTCAGCCTCCCTAAGGGTGTGAGTGACTGACAATGACAATGCCACTTCAAAATGGAAGGTAAGCCACTTTGATCATATTTCCCTGCAATGACTAACCCTCAAAGTGTGAAGCAGCAATTCTACAAAGAATTAGATGGCCATGTTATCATCATAGCAAAGGCAAACTGATCCCGCTTGGTGATCTTAATGAAAGTCGGATGCGTTGCCACAGCCTGGCAAAGTGTCATCTGGAGAAATGGAGTAGACAAGTCAGCGGGATCAATGGCCTCTTATTCCTGAAAACTTGTGCAGCACATGATCTTCTGATCACCAACACAATCTTCCTTCTATCTAATCACAAAATGGCTTTGTGGATCATCCTCGCTCCAAGAACTGGCATCTTATCAACTATGTCATCATCAGGAGAGGGACAGACAGGATGTCAGGAAGACAAAGGCTCATAGTATCCAAAATGAAGCTCTGTATCATGCCAAAGTGATGATCACAAGGCTTTAAGGTCCTCAAAAGGATTAATGTGTCAAAGCTGAAGAACAGGTGCATCACTGAAACTCTAGAGAATGAGCTTATTAACTCTCATTCTGAGGATGGCACTGAGGACTGGGAATGATTGTGCAACACAGTCCACACAGCTGTATCAAAGGTATAAGGAGGCTTCACATGCAGGCATCAAGACTTGTGAAGAAAGCAATCAGCTGTCAAGTGGCAAAGAAAGCTACAGGGTTAGATGCCATACCATCAGAAGTTTACAAAGTCAGTGGACCCATGCTGGAACAAAAACTCACTGAGCTGTTTCAGTCCGCCTGGAAGCAAGGATCCATTCCACAAGAACTTCTCAAACCTCTGTAAGAGTAAGGGCATCACCAGATATACAACAATAGCTGTGGGATCTTGCTGCTGATGACAGCAAGGTAAGTTCTTGCTACACACTCTGATCACTCACCTGTCTGAACATTCACCTTGTGCAGTCCTTACTGGCTGAAATTCAAGGCACATTGAACCATTGACATGATATTTGCTGAGTATCAAATAAAAGTGACGTATCAAGAGCAGAATCGTGAACTCTACACAACTTTTGTGGACCTCACAAAGGCATTTGTCAGTCACCAGGTACTGTTTAGGATCATGTCACAATTTGGCTGTCCTGATATTCATACTAATGGTATGGAAATTTCATGAGGATACAAAGAACCATCCATCATTGTACTGTAGGCAGTGGACTATTTCACGTACTGTACCTGGGCAGTACCCTTTCCAGAGTAGTTACATTCAATACTGTAGTAAACTACAGCACAAAGTGCCAGATACTGAAATCCCTTTCAGAGCCAGTCCGCCATCAGTTCATACACTGCCAATAATAGCCCAGACCAGATGAACTGGGCATGTTGTCAGAATGTCAGATGAGCACATCCCCAAACAGCAGTTCTAATGAGAAATCACTCACGGAAAGGACTCTCATGGAGGACAATAGAAGCAGTTCAAGGAAACCATGAAGGCCTCTGTGAAGTTCCTTGAGATCAACAATGCCAACTGAGACTTTTACATGGAAACTTTATTAGAGATTTAATATAAAAAATCTACATTATCTACAAATAATTAAAAACATTGTAGTAAATAGAATATATATTTCTTCCACTGTTGGTGGAAATATCCATTTGTTTATCAATTTTGGTGCATGGTTTACAAATGAATTAGTCATCTTTTATATATATGTTAATTTAGAAATGGAACCAATGTTCTCTTTTTGGGGGTTATTGTAAAATAAAATGATCAAACAATATAAAAAATGTATTTTATAAATTGTTGGAGCCATTAGAAGACTAATCTTTGTTTACTGGAAAAACAAAAATGTGCCTTGTCAAATAGCATTATTAATTAAAACAGAACATGTTTCTAACATTAAGTTTTTAAGAAGTAGACTGAAGGACAACTCTAAAAAATAATGTGGATTTTCGGAAAAAAAAACTTTTCAGTTGCTATGATAGAATTTATTTTATTCTCTTTTTATCTGCTCACAATATTGTAATCTCTCTAAATTCTGATTAGTATTAAAATATGTTTGATACTATTATATAGTAACTTATATTCATCTTGTTATATCTTATTTCATGTATGCTACATCTTCATTTGTATTCTTGATATATTTGCTTGAATTGCTCTACTTGAGTGCAGTTATACAGTCCTAATAAAATGTATGTGACAAAAAACAATTATATGTTGTATTATGTGGTGTCTTCATTTTTATTATAATAATATTTTTTATTATAATAACATGGAGCTCCTGTATCAGTTTATCAATGAGGTAAGGATAGTATATATTGTAGTAAAGCTGCTTTGACTCTCATTCACTGCTCCGTAAACATAACAAGGTGTTGCACTACCACCTGCTGGATTCCATGTATCTACCAATGTCTGTATGCCTGTCTCTGTTTCTGCTTATACATTTTCTTCTTATTCGGAATGATGCATAGCTTTATAAACTAAAGATCTATTTCTTCCAATAAGGTCAAAGGATAAAGCAAGACATTCACCTGAGGAAGTAGACTGCCTTAAGTTGCCAGTACAGAGTGATAGGGCCTAATTAAATCCCAACAGTTACAGATTGATTAAATTGAAACAGCCTGCAACTACATGGCCAAAATACAAAACCATAAACGTGCTTCTATATGTGGCATTTCAGGACCTGAACATGATCAATTAAGCAGGGGTGTAAGTTACAATTTAGACGGAGCCAATAGTAAATGATACTGTCATCATTACATCAGCAAAACATGGAGGTTAAACCACAATCAATTAGTGTTTAGAAGTCCGATTTGCAATCCAGAAATGTTGAAATATAACAAAAATCAATAAATCTACTATTCTAGTCCATGTGAGTTCAATGATATGTATTAACCCATTGATTGCCGAGATCGATATAACAGAAATTACACATTAAAATAAATACATTTTGATTGCAGATTTGCAAGCTTGAGACTTGTGCAATTCATTATAATGCATTCCATTGCGTTCCCCATATTGTGTTTTTATTTTCTTTTGAAGTGCTAGGAACAGGTGTTTAACCCCCTTGCGTGTCCTCTCTAGTACTCGTAGGATTTTTGGCTACATTTGCTATTTACAGGTGTGAAAACAATTGCGGGCTTAGGGAATTGTAGCAATTTAATAGCAATTTGCAGTTGAACGATTGTAACATTTGCAGGCTTGAAAGATCAAAGGCTTAGATGGGTCGAAGTTACGATTTTGACAACCGCAGGAATTTTCAGCCTGTAGCTCACAAATAGATTGCGGGTAGCTGAAAGAGGCCAATTTAATATCAGTAACTTTAGCAGGCTACATTATGGGCTTTAGTAGTTGCGAATTTGACAATTTAATCGGGCCCATAGTCTGTCTAGCAGCACAGAAACATATTTGCAGTGACATTTTTGTCTTTAAGTGTATTTGATTGTTTCTGATATACTATGTATACATATGCATAAACATACAGTTATATCCCATCCCAATAATCAGATATACTATTTCCTAAGATGAAGACACAGGAAAGGAGGAAAAGTATTTGAAAAAAAGACACCGCTTAGTAATATCATTCTTAATTCAAATTAAGTCTCAAAATAAGCCTATAAAACAATCCAGATTTTGTATTATATATATAAAAATGTATTAAGGGCTTGAAATTTGCAACAGTTATAGAGCGATTCAATTGATCAAGCCCGCAGCTACCTGGCCGAAAGCCCAAACTGTAAACCATGTAAGTAGCATTTCAGAGAATGATCATGATCAATTAAGCAAGGCATAACTAACGATTTAGAAACAGCCAATAGTAAATGAGACCGTCATAATCACGTTGGTAAAACATGGAGGTTAAACCACAATCAATTAGCGATTAGAAGTCCGATATGAGATCAGATTCCCAATCCAGCAATGTACAAAATAATAAAAATGAATGAAGTGAATGTTATAGTCCATGTGGGTGGCCTGATATGTATTAACTGCTTGATTCCCGAGATTGATAACATGGAAATAAAAGGTTAAAAAAAAAAAACATTTTTGATTGCAGATTTGCGAGCTTGAGACTGTTGTGCAATCAATTCTAATGTCTTCCATCACTTTCCCTGTCTTTTAAAGTGCAGTATTGATTTTATATTTGCATTTACAGTGCTACGAACAGGGGTTTAACCCCCTTGCAACTCCTATATGGTATCTGTAGGATTTTCTTCTACAGTGGGTAAAAAAAAGTCTACACACCCCTGTTAAAATGTCAGGTTTCTGTGCTGTAAAAAAATGAGACAAAGATAAATCATTTCAGAACTTTTTCCACCTTTAATGTGACCTATAAACTGTACAACTCAATTGAAAAACAAACTGAAATCTTTTAGGTGGAGGGAAGAAAAAAAAAACGAAAAATAATGTGGTTGCATAAGTCTGCACACCCTCTTATAACTGGGGATGTAGCTGTGTTCAGTATTAAGCAATCACATTCCAAATCATGTTAAATAGGAGTCAGCATACACCTGCCATAATTTAAAGTGCCTCTGATTAACCCAAAATAAAGTTCAGCTGCTCTAGTTGGTTTTTCCTGAAATGTTCTTAGTCGCATCCCACAGCAATAGCCATGGTCCACAGAGAGCTTCCAAAGCATCAGAGGGATCTCATTGTTAAAAGGTATCAGTCAGGAGAAGGGTACAAAAGAATTTCCAAGGCATTAGATATACCATGGAACACAGTGAAGACAGTCATCATCAAGTGGAGAAAATACGGCACAACAGTGACATTACCAAGAACTGGAGCTCCCTCCAAAATTGATGAAAAGACAAGAAGAAAACTGGTCTGGGAGGCTACCAAGAGGCCTACAGCAACATTAAAGGAGCTGCAGGAATATCTGGCAAATACTGGCTGTGTGGAACATGTGACAACAATCTCCTGTATTCTTCATATGTCCGGGCTATGGGGTAGAGTGGCAAGACGAAAGCCTTTTCTTACGAAGAAAAACATCCAAGCCAGGCTACATTTTGCAAAAACACATCTGAAGTCTCCCAAAAGCATGTGGGAAAAGGTGTTATGGTCTGATGAAACCAAGGTTGAACTTTTTGGCCATAATTCCAAAAGATATGTTTGGTGCAAAAACAACACTGCACATCACCAAAAGAACACCATACCCACAGTGAAGCATGGTGGTGGCAGCATCATGCTTTGGGGCTGTTTTTCTTCAGCTGGAACTGGGGCCTTAGTTAAGATAAAGGGAATTATGAACAGTTCCAAATATTAATCAATTTTGGCACAAAACCTTCAGGCTTCTGCTAGAAAGCTGAACATGAAGAGGAACTTCATCTTTCAGCATGACAACGACCCAAACCATACATCCAAATCAACAAAGGAATGGCTTCACCAGAAGAAGATTAAAGTTTTGAAATGGCCCAGCCAGAGCCCAGACCTGAATCCGATTGAAAATCTGTGGGGTGATCTGAAGAGGGCTGTGCACAGGAGATGCCCTCGCAATCTGACAGATTTGGAGTGTTTTTGCAAAGAAGAGTGGGGAAATCTTGCCAAGTCAAAATGTGCCATGCTGATAGACTCATACCCAAAAAGACTGAGGCCCTCATTCAATTGCGATCTGGCCAATTGAATAGGGCTCTAAATAAGCACATAACATAATTTTTTACAGAAGTTTTTAGTTAGTAAGCATCTATCCAAAAGCAAGGTCTTCACTAACTAAAAACTTCTTTAAAAAAATGTGCTATGTGCTTATTTAGAGCCCTATTCAATTGTCTGAATTGCAATTGAATGAGGGCCTGAGTGCTGTAATAAAATCAAAAGGTGCTTCAACAAAGTATTAGTTTAAGTGTGTGAATACTTATGCAACCATATTATTTTATTTTTATATTTTTTTCTTCCCTCTACCTAAAAGATTTCAGTTTGTTTTTCAATTGAGTTGTACAGTTTATAGGTCACATTAAAGGTGGAAAAAGTTCTGAAATTATTTATTTTTGTCTCAAAGCACAAAAACCTGACATTTTAACAAGGGTGTGTAGACTTTTTATATCCACTGTATAGTTGCCATATAGGGGTGTAAACATATTTGTGGGCTTGAGGAATTGTAGCAATTGAATATAATTTTGCGATTGTTACATTTACGGGCTTGAAAAATCAAAGGCTTAGCTGGGTCAGAGTTCCGATTTTGACAACCGCAGGGATTTTCAGCCTGTAACCCCCACATTGTTTATGGGTAGCTAAAAGACACCAATTGAATTGCAAATTAGTTTACGGGCTACATTATGGTCTCCACTAACTTACAATTGCTCAATTGAATAGGTGCCTTAGTCTTGCTACATTTGCATATACATGGATAGATAGAGACACATATAACAGATAATATCCACAGGATATTGTATTTGTGTACACATTTGTAAAACAATGAATATTTGTTTTTTTAATGGTTTCATAAACTTCAGCAACAGTTTTACAGAAATTGACAAACAAACAATTATTTTAAAATGAAAAGACAATCATAAGGAATGTAGAACATTTTACATGGCCATCACATGGTTTGGTAAAAATCTATATTACGTATACAGGCTTGGTAATTCATTAAAAATTAAATTATTCAATGTGCTAGAACTATATGGAACCTTCAAACAGAGGCAAACATAAAATGTCTGATAACACTGTAACATAATGTAAAAGTGATAATGTATTTCAGTGATATGTGTTGTTAAAAACTTTAGAATGAGAAATGGCAGGACTTTATTTAATGGGAATGTATGGTATATTTAAATAACATGAAACTTTCTTGAAAATACAGTACTAAAATTCAAAGGCATAAATAATTGTGTGCAGTGATTTGATTGTACAGTATAATACATGTGAATGTAAGCTATAAATCAACAGAAATGTTACCTTTTCTTTGCTAATGCCTGATGAAAATAAAATACGTAATGAAAATCAAAAGGAAAAACTACACAATGACATACCACTTGGTCATATGATATCATGGCAGATGATGAAGACAGAAGATTCAATTTGAATGTGGCTAGTTTGTGATATGATGGGTGCTAAATTCCTAATAGAAATGTAATAAATAAATCCAAGAATATGGTAATTAGCCCTACAAAATTCAAATCATAACTTGATCAATTTTTTTTTACATTTGGTGTCTGCATCAAATTTGATGAATCAACAATTAAAATATACAAAAACTGTTTTATTAAAAATTGGAGTTTATGCAAAATAGACAAATTACAAACGAGTAGAATGGTGGTTTGGTCTTTCTGTAAAAAAATCTCTACACATATATATTAAGGCACATATGAATCAAGTAGCATAAAACAACAGTTTAGATTCATTTTTTTCTTGGTTGTATATTCTCTGTTATAAAAATGCAAGTAAGTTATTTTAGGTCTTCAGTATCAAGTAGTGAATTGTGTTATTAGTAATGAACACAAATATCAAATAGTATATAAAAGTGAAAATCTGCACCAACCACCACATCAGTGTATTCTGCAGTTGTTTTTTTTATAAGATCTCCTTCTTGAAATTATACAAAGTAATTAATGTAGGCTTGGCTAAGAATCAATGCAAACACATACATACAGGATATGAACAATGTACAATAATCCAAAGGAATATGTGGTTAAAACATATTTTACTATTGATAGCATCAAGGCATAATCTGTCATGGAAAAGACCAAGGTCCAAATGTGGCTTGCTTTTATAAACAGTGAAATATGTTTTAACCTATTTTTATTTAAAAACATATAGAAAAGTCAGAGGGATCAATGGTTTTTATCATCTTTCAAATCCTACAGTATTATGGTTGTGATCCACCCACTATTTTGTATTTAAAGAGCATCATTTCCATGTGACACTGATGAGAGCTCTGTGTAGAAGGATCTTATATACAATATTATGATTAATTAATTGTAGATATTTTCTTCCATAAAATCAAATCTACTAACATCTCAATACATTTTGGTTTAAAGAACTGAATTGCAGCTCCATGAGCAAAGCTTGGTCCTAGATTCCCCTGCACATCAAATCCTGTTTTTTGATTCTTCCTCTCAAGTGAACGTAGCAACATCTTCAGACTAGCACACCACAGTTCTAAGATTATTTTCTTATATATTATATGCTAGGAAGTTTAATGTTTGGGGATTCTTGCTTAAACTGCATATCATATCATATAGAATAAAACCCTTAATAATTAAACATTTAGGAAAATACGAGGTGCCAGCAAAATACAAAACAATATGGTGATAGTAAAATGATTAATTTGATAATAATCTGTTTGGTTGGTAACATCAATATAGAAAAGACGTAGACGTTGACATGCTTAGTATCTAAACTAGTGTGCTATAGAAAACAATTACATTTAATGGATGTAAAAATATATAAATACAAAAGATATAAACTTTATGCTGAAGGACTTACCAAACAAAATCATATTTTATTGGCTGATCACCCAATTCACTGAAGATCAATTAAATACGCTTTACTTCAATGCATCCTCCATTGTGCAGGTTGTATCTTCTGTTGATATTATTTAAATTTCCATAGCCATATGTTCCCTATTTCTAAAATTATTACCAGTTGATGCAAAGATACAAATCTTAAGTGATTTTTCCTTTGACAGCTATGAATTTACACACCTATGTTTTACTTTGTACAGGAACATAAAATACACATAGTTGCTAAAACAATTATACAATGACTTCAACAAATATTTATATTTCTGAAACAGAACCTACATTATAATACAAGAAAAAGAGGAGTCTAACAGCATAAAGGGACTGTATTTCTCCTAGCACCTTATTTATGAAATCAAATTTTGCTCTATTATAACATCAGTGCAGGTTGTTATATACTGTAAATTTATTTTATTTTCTCAAAAGTGCCATTATGCATTTCTTAATTGATGCTTGTCTTCATCATCTCATTCTTCCTTGAGTATGACAAGAACCAATAAAACAGGGTTAGTGATGTGAGCTCCTATAATGCACTTTACTGCTTTCTTATTGTACAATAGTGAGGTACATGTATATAGTATTTGTAGACATTTTATGTTAAACAAATAGCACCAGAAAGTGATAAATTCAATGTCATTATGTCCTCCTCATGCACACTTGGCAACGACTGACGTGTGTTCGGAGATCTCCAGCTTTTAGAGTTGAAGGCGTTGGCTTTCTGCAATAATTAAACAATAAATAAATAACTATACTTTTTCAGTAGCCTATTTCATTGTTCTTCTTGCAAAAAAAAACTTTAAAAAAAATTATTTAAAGGAAAATTGTCCTCAAATGAATTCTTATAATAACATTTTGAAATTAGCATATCTGCATTTTTTATCTTCTCATGTATATTATAATATATTTTAAATCAATGTTAATTGATAATGCTTTCCCAAACTGTTCAAACTATCAGGTACACACATATAATATATTCAAAGCTTCCCAATGGGCCTGTATTTGATTGCTGAAAACAACATTTCTGTGATACCATGCTTGGTGTCAAATAGTTTAGCCTAATCCAACGTTGTAGTGAATGGGGCATGTTATGGACATGATAGGTCCATCTAACCTGTATCTAACATTAATCCTTATACCTTCCATTGGGATCCCTTTGAAACTCCACGGTATACTATTACCATGGGGTTCCCTATGGACCCCCATGGCACCTAGCTCCTACTTCACCTAACATTAACATTTAGATTAGATTACCATGGAGATCCATCGGAACCCCCATGGTAGCAGCATAATGTTAGATATCATGGGGTTCCAAAGCACATGGGGTGGGGGTCTGATGTCCCCCTGCAGATGTTGAGGAGAATTCATAGGGAGTAATGGGCTAAAGTAATGTGTTAAAGTTAGATAGATATTTAATTAATATGTAGGGATGGCATGGTATTATTTGCAAATATGTAGTGTGGGGGTTTGTTGTTATTATACGTCACTGACATATTGCCAACCATTGCAGGTTTGCCAACCAATATGGTGCCAGCACCAACACTCATAACACTGACATGCATGCACTACTCCTGATCACTTTTTCTAAAGGGGTAGATAGGGTGTGGATACACAGTGCTACATTAGGCACTACCATGGATCATGGACCTATAAGAAATGGGTTCATTTCTTACAGTCCTAATTATAATACAAGCGATTTAGTAAATTGCATGGAGACCTGAGTAGCACTGTTAGTAGAGCTGTTAGTAAATTCTGTCAAGTCTCTGAAGTGGCTAGTATAAGGCACTGCAACCCAGTTTGACTGTACTGTCTCTTCATGAGCTACAGAAGGCAGATCCAAACAAGTACTATTAAGCTATTAAGCCTTCTTAATAAAAAAGAAGAATATAAAAGTAAATATAGACCTAGGTATGGTATATTTTAAAGAAAACATCAAAACTGTAGAAAAAAATATTATTTCACTAAGTTTTGCTGTTATATTCATAGACCTCACCAAGATAAACATGACTACATCTTAAGCACAGAGTATCTGTCACTGACATTTTAACTCTAATTCATAGTATTTGTTCTAATGTAGCATATATAGATATAGTGGGACTTTTTATTGTCAGGGTAACTGCACCATAAATAATATCACATCTGAGCATTTCAGAAAAAACTCTCAAAATGCCCTACTAATTGCAGGAAATCTCACAGAAAAGCATCAACAATTGTCTATTAATACCCCAAAATGTATCATAATAGTAATAATGTTCTGTATTCAAAATGCAATTGGACAAATTTCTAATGAATCATATTGCTCATATATATAAAATTATCAAGAGCAAACATTGGCGGATTTCAGCTGCTGTAGTTAACTTTTGCCAAAAGATTGCCATTGCTTTCTCTCATTAAATACAGTAGCTGCACTGCAGAGAATAATCTTTTTTTTGTTAAGTTTTGCTATCTCAAAAATGAACAAGCCCTAAGAGAAAGATCTTCTCAGCGATACATTTTAACTATTATAATGTTTTAAATTTACAAATAAATTTGTGCCTTGATTCTAATAAAAAAAAATCACAATTTTAGTGGCAATTTATACGCTTCAAAATGGCTAGAACTTACTTGAACATCTCATTTCTCTCTATTGTTGCAAGCCAAAAGCTGTACGTGTTGGCATAGTAATTGCAGGTTCCCCTTCCATGGCACTCAATGAATGGTACGCTACGGAACTCTTCCAGACAGGACCCAGGTGATGCAAGAGCTTGGCCTGAACCTTCGGCACCAGCACTGGTTTGCTAGAAATAATTGAAAAATATATATATTTGTGAGATGGTACTGCAGAATGAGAAATAAGATTGCAAGAAAGGGACATATCATTTGGCATTATTTGTATATTTCAAATATTTATTATATTGTAATTAATTGTAACTGTTACTAAATTTGATCTAAATGATAAAATCTCTGGTAATCATCATGTAAATAAATCATTTACTGAGAATAAGCATTACTCTCCTGTCATATAAAGCCTGGAACGAAGATGTTCACTTGTTACAATTCATTTTTAATAGTATGTAGTAATGCAATGCAGTCATCATATTGTGGTATGTTTCTCAGTCCCAACAAATAACATACCTGTAGAATGACATGTGGAATACACTACCTAGAATTAATACATAGCTATGGACATGAGGCCATTTTCTCCATGGAAAATATATTAATTAAAGAAAATGAAAACTAGAACAGACAGGCACGCCTTCATCTTATCAGTAACTCAAGAGAAGGTGTTAGCAAGGGTTTTCATATTTACATTAAAACCAATAGGAACAAAGCTACAATGTATTGCAGTTCAGACATCCATAAGCCTCCTTGTCCCTCTATATCCTGTAACACATCAGGACACAAAATGATAAAACAATCCCACACTGTCTATACTTAATGTAATGTATCTACAATATAGATCAATTTTAGTAATGTTTAAAACTTTATATTTCAAAAAAACATGCTAGAACTACTTATACTACAGTGGCCCTTTAAGATTAATAAGGCCTTGCAAATTATACTGTAAAATATTTGTATTGTATCAGGTTCACACACTTTTAAAAGCAGAAAAGTATTTGTATTGTATCAGGTTCACACACTTTTAAAAGCAGAAAAGTATATCTAATGTCTAAAAAATATGTTAGTTCATATCAGGCATGAGAGATACATAAACTTAGACAGTATGTTGAAATACCAATAAGATATATTTTGTTATCTAATAGAGTATTTTGATCTTATATTGAGTATTTTCAGTATTAAGATTTCTATCTGATAAATAGTTAATTATTATCAATGTGAAATGTGAATTTGTGCTGATATAATGTATTAATATACTTACTGGCAATCAAAAATGAACTAGAAGATCAATTCCAATGACAATAATATGACTTAGAAAATACTGTTTGCAAAAACAACATACTGCATGTGAGATAAAAGTCTGATGAAAAATCGGTATATGACAGAAGATAATACTAGAAATAGTAACAAAAAAGATGCAAAAGAATGAACTTTGATTCATACTGGAAAATCATTCAGAAATCTAAATAAATAAATATTACTTGGTATGTGGCTGCTGTAGAAAAGTGATAGAGTAATTATTATTTTAATTGCCATTATAGGTATCATAGACACAAATACTCACCATTACAAATGAATACCCAATCCATAGTGACATCCATCCATCAGGACACTCAGGTATCTGAATTGTTTGGCTGTGCACCGCCATCACCATTGCAGGTGCCTCGCAAACAGAACACCTACAAAATTTAAGAAATATAATGACTTATTTTTCACACTATACGATATGTTTAACCCTGTTAAACTCACCTACAGATATACCATTGAGATTTATAAAAAAGATTTACGGTATTTATACTAGATATTCAGCTTTTCTGACTTTGTTTTAGAGGGTGTTAATGTTAGTAATTTTACCCACCATTAATAAATTTATAGCCAGAGTCATTCTTGAGGTGATAAAATATATCCCTTTTTACAATGCACCATTTATCAGGCAAATTAAGAGAAAGGCAAATTCTTTGACGAGTATTTTGTTGTCGAGACTCACCAAATGGTGCAGTAACTTGGGCTACATCTGTATTTTAGTAATAATCCAATTCATAGCTAAGGAAAATTATTATTCTAGCAGCAGTAACCAAAGGCTTTGAAAATCGTTTAGTACTTTACAGAATGTTTCTTACCTACTGATAAAAGGCTTGATATTGTCCCCTGTGACTGGAGCCATAGTCATAGGCATTGGTTCAGGTGTTGACAGCCAGTAAGAATAATCATTTCGTGATGCAAAGTTACATACATTGTTAATATTGCAGAACAGGAATGGCATTGTGCTAAATTTACGAAGACAGCTTCCAGCAGCACCTAAAATGTACATAGACTGGATTACATTAGGCATACATGCTACTTCATTTTCTTACACTTAGAAAATAACCATTGAAAACAATTTAACAACATTTTTGGTAAGAATTCTCTATGCAAGGCAACACATACACTCAACATCTGAACCTGCTCTATAAGATGGGAATATACACCATTATGAAATTAAACTACAGTGGACCCTTGGTATTCGTCATTAATTGGTTCCAGAAGGCGAAAACAACAACCAAGCATGACGAGTACCAAGCAAACCTCGGTACTCGTAGTTGCCAAAATACATCAGTTTAGACAGTATTCCACTTTATAGCATATCTTCTCGTATTAATATATAAAATAATGGGATAATACAACTTTTTCAGCTTTCTATCTCCTTCTATGGGCACAATCATTTTGCAGTTAACAGTTCTCACGATAGCAAGGCATCCATATTAATATTGATGTAGTGGCAAATGTATTTTCCAACATAGGGCCCTCAAGCATGGTCACTGGTGTCAACAAGTAAGCATGTGACATGCATATAATAAAGCATGTGTGGGTCTGTGTTGCAAATGCAGCTTTAAAGAGATAGAGGGTCTTACTATCAAGGAAGGACGGCTACATGCAAAATGGTTGCCCTATAGTGGAAAATTGAGAGCCTAAATTGTGAGTTAAGTGATATTATGCATTTATTTCTATATTTATTTTTAAACTTATATTTTATACAAAAAAATGCATACATTCAGATAGTAAATGTAAAAAATAATAATACATACACATAAAAGGTAACAGTACAAAATAGTTAAATGTTGCTTTGGATTACATGACAATATTTTATTGACTTATAAAGTCACGGCTCATTCTCTATAACATATTTTTAACCTTATATAAATGGATAAGATTATTACCAAAATGTTGTTAAAGCTGAATTATTATACTCTGCTCATGGTTCCAAATAGAGTTCTATTTGTGTGTGTATATGTCAATGGACTATTTGTATTTAGATTTAGATTGCTAATATATAGTTGCGATAGAGCGCTAAGACCATCTCTACAATGGAGACATTGGCTTTCAAAAATGGTAAGGTTGTAAGAGGCTTTATTTTTTAGAAATGTCTTTATTTAATTTTTTTATTTGATGCTATTGCCTTCTGTCAGTTTCATATAAATCATGGTGTGTTTTGACTTCTTAAAAAGTCATTATTTCATCATTTCTTATGATATGGAAAAGTCAAGAAATACCCTTTTCTTGCCATTTTAAAAAGGGGATAATCGCGAACCCGGTGCCAGAATCTTTATTATGAGCTATGCCTATTAAGGCAGTTTGTGGTCATGTGATCCTGTCAATTTATATGTATTTTTTATATTTATCCCATAAGTATAAGTTATGATTGATTGTATATATTGTTTTGTTGTTGGCCTTTTAGACGCACTTAACCATTAAATGTTCTTAACTACCATTGGAAGGCATAAATAATGTTCTATTTTTTATCCATGGTAAAGTAGGGCTATTGTATCAGTTGTATATATTTTTATCCATGGTAATGGTGGTTTAGAGTAGTGTAATTGTAACAGTTGTATAAATCTCAAGGCTAAATAATAGTGTTTTATATTTGGACCCAACAGCCCACCAAGGGCCTCATTCAAATGTTATTTGGCCAAGTAAATAGGGCTCTATTATAAGCACATAGCATATTTTCTTTACAGAATTTTTTAGTTAGTGAAGATTTTGCTTTTGGATAGAAGTTCACTAACTAAAAACATCTGTAAAAAAAATTGCTATGTGCTTATATAGAGCCCTATTCAAGTCGCCAAATTGCATAAGAATGAGGCCTCAAGAGTTTTATGTCTTTGAAGTGTATTTAAACATTCTGGCTACTTCAAAATTCAACATACATTTTTTTGGAAAATCTTTTTGATGTTTTACAGAATTTTTGGAGGAAATATAACTGGTAATGTTCTAAATAAATATATTAAATAAGACAAGGAATTCAGCATTACAACCAATACCAATATTCTCCCTAGTAGGGAAATTTAACCTCATAAAGGAAGTGTGGGTTGGCTGGGGTTTCTAAACCTAGTTAAGAAATTTCTTTATTAGACCATTCAAAAGGAAAATTTTCACCTATTTGAAATTGAGAATTGTATTTGATTTTCTTTGGCTTTGCTTATAATTTTGTGTTAAGTTTTAGACCTGACAAAGAGCTAAACTATTTTAATAATTTCAATAGATTAGGGATCGATATGTGTGGATTTGAAAGCATAAGAATAATGTCATCTGCATAAAATGATAATTTATATTGCTTTTCCAAAATTGGAATGCCAGTTATATCATTGTGTCTTCTAATTGCTAATAGCCACATTAAATTGGAAGCCTGTAAGTCCAACGTGAAGCACATAACGGCTGTGGGTTTGAAATTCGGCCGAGTTACGTTGCTATTAAATTGGAAGGGGCTGCGAGCTGAGACAAAAATCATAGCTTGTTCCTAGAACAATGGATTTGCGGCCATGCGCACGAACAATTAGTGTAGGCCGTAGTTACGGCCAATGTAAAAAGAGATTGTTTGTGTTACTTCATTGAAAAAGAGGAGGGTAGATTTCAAAGTCCTACGGGCTTCAATTACAGTTTGCGATGGGATCCGCATTCCAGATTCATGCAATATTAATAAAGCTGTAAATATGATATTCTATTACATGCAAGTTACAGTATATGTATTAACACATTGATTGAGGGGATCGATATAACACGAAATATAAACATGAAATAAAGTATTTTTCGGGGCCGATTTGCGGGCTTGAGAATGTTGTGCTACTAATTCTAAGACCTAATATCACTTTCTCTTTTAAGTAGTGTGTTTTTATTCACATTACAAGTGCTACGTATTGGACTTTACCCCCCTTGCGGGTGCTCTCGAGCACACGTTGGGCTTTGGGCTCCATTTGCATGTTACGGACTTGCTCGTATGTGACTTCTTAGCAATTTAATAGCTATATTGATCAAGTAGTGGTTACGTGCTTGACGGATCAAAGGATTTACAGCTGAGAAGTTCAATGTTGCTCAACACGTAGAATTTTCTTGGCCTTGCTGCTTTTTAATACGCAATTCGTCTGCGTGCTTCGTTACGGGGCTAATTTAATTGCTGTAACACGTAAAATTGGAGTTACGGGCTACGTTTTAAAACGTAGCCCTAATTTAATGAGGCTGTAAGTCATTATAGGACACATCCTTGTCTTGTGCCTTCTTGTATTGCTATGAGTGGATGAAGATCCCTTGTGAATATGGCGATAGGTTTATAGTAAAGAGTTGAAATACCTCTAATGATATCAGTTGGGAAATTGTAGTTGGATATAGCAGTAAATAAAAAAGACCAGTTAACTCAGTTAAACGCATTATATTATATTTCACATCAGAATTAAGAGGGATATTGGCCTATAGTTGTCTGAATGGGATGGATCTTACCCTGGTTTACGCAATTAAATAATATGTTCCTTTAGGAATTCTATGGGATGGATCTTACCCTGGTTTATGCAATAATATGATATGTGCCTTTAGGAGTTCTATGGGATGGATCTTACCCTGGTTTACTCAATAATATGATATGTGCCTTTAGGAGTTCTATGGGATGGATCTTACCCTGGTTTTGTGCAATAATATGATATGTGCCTTTAGGAGTTCTATGGGATGGATCTTACCCTGGTTTACTCAATAATATGATATGTGCCTTTAGGAGTTCTATGGGATGGATCTTACCCTGGTTTACTCAATAATATGATATGTGCCTTTAGGAGTTCTATGGGATGGATCTTACCCTGGTTTTGTGCAATAATATGATATGTGCCTTTAGGAGTTCTATGGGATGGATCTTACCCTGGTTTACTCAATAATATGATATGTGCCTTTAGGAGTTCTATGGGATGGATCTTACCCTGGTTTACTCAATAATATAATATGTGCCTTTAGGAATTCTATGGGATGGATCTTACCCTGGTTTACGCAATAAGATAATATGTTCCTTTAGGAATTCTATGGGATGGATCTTACCCTGGTTTACGCAATAAGATAATATGTTCCTTTAGGAATTCTATGGGATGGATCTTACCCTGGTTTCTGCAATAATATGATATGTGCCTTTAGGAATTCTATTGGATGGATCTTACCCTGGTTTACTCAATAAGATAATATGTGCCTTTAGGAATTCTATGGAATTGGATCTTACCCTGGTTTACGCAATAAGATAATATGTTCCTTTAGGAATTCTATCGGATGGATCTTACCCTGGTTTACTCAATAAGATAATATGTGCCTTTAGGAATTCTATGGGATGGATCTTACCCTGGTTTACGCAATAAGATAATATGTGCCTTTAGGAATTCTGAGGAGGGAGTGTAGTTTTGGAGTCAATTGTTTTTGGTATATTTTATAGTAGCTATTACTGTACTCACACAGGCTTACCATTTTATAAGCTCTTTATAGCGTCACTGATCTCTTGACTAATTTGTCTTGCTAAGTCTTCAGCCTGGTCTGTTGTAGGTTTTGGTAATTTACATGATTTTAAAAACAGAGAAATGTTTTGTTCTGTAGCTTCAGGTGCTTTATTGCTTTTATACCATTTTTATATTTAATGCATTGAATACAAGTAGTAGTTCTTTGTTTTTCTACACATCTGACCAACATAGTATTAGGCTAAGTAGCCTGTACATAATAAATATGTTTAGTGAGTCTTAATTGTATTATTCCATCATCATTTAACAAATTATTCAGTTTTCATCTAGTTCTAAGGATTTTTGCTAAAAGTATTGAATTTGGTATCTAGGTTTGGGATTGCCTTATTAATTATTATTCTAACATTGGAAACATTTATTATTATTCATTAATGTGCCAGTTACCGGGCTAGCTTGGTGGCTGAATGTTAGATAATGAAGCCTCAACAATAGCATCATCTGGCCATTCTATACTTGTGTAGTAATTGTTGGTCTATCACAGTGGTTCTCAACCCTCTCCTCAGGACCCCACAGACATGCCAGGATTTTGATTTAACACAGGTGAGGCAATTAGTGTTCAACAGGCCACGGAGCCTCTATTTGCCTCACTTGTGTTCGTTCACACACTGTTAAATTGAATTCCTGGCATGTCTGTGCGGTCCTGAGGATTGGGTTGAGAACTACTGGACTCTAACATGATGTAATCTATCCTAGAATATTGTTTAAATACTTGAGAATAGAAAGTATAATCCCTATCTGTAGGATGTTTGCATCTCCAGGAATTATGGATATGCAGTATTTGGAAATATTTTAACATGTTACATATGCTGACTCTGTTTGGTGTTTATTTGATTTGTCTCTAGATCTCTATTTTAATTTCTCTGCTATTGTTCTTAAAGTGTGACAAAGTTCCTGTTTTATCGCTTTCTGTAAGGCTTGAAAGCATGTTTTTAAGTCTTGTATGTCTTTTGCCACTAGTTAGCAGATATGTATGCCCATTTCATTATTGGATTCTCCAGACATTAATTCAGTCTGTGTTAACAGAGGTGGCATAGTTTTATTTTGGTATGTGGCAATCGTCATACCTTTATTAGCATGCTTAGGGTAGGTATGTTCTATAGCCATGTTGTATTCCAGCTCTATAGTCATCTGTAACAAATGTAGTAATACAATGCTATATCGTGCTTCATAAAAGTCTTACCTTAAACAGAGTTTCTAGATACCTCCCCTAGTCTTCCTTTCATAACATGTATTCCTTCATTTTGGGTCTCAGGTATCATTTTGAGAGTACAACCCCCTACCTTTTTTGTAAGCAGGCCTGTATAGTTAGAATATTTGCTTTTAATATTGTTCACTGATAAAAATGTATAATTTCTTGGAAATTATTAAAGTAAGTAAAAGGCCAGTGTACAGTCCAGGTAAGCTAGTGCAACATATATTTGTATATTTATAAATAAAGATTCTGTGGTTTCAAAGAATTATAGGATGTTAGCTGCCTGTGAGGTGTCAGATCCAACTGTCAGTCTGGTCTTCATACGTGTTACATTGGGCCATGTTCTATTAGAAGCTTGCAAATGCCTTAAACTCAAAAATTGGGCTACACGTGTTTATTTTATTTTTTATAAATGTTAGGCGTATTCTATTGACTCCAGCTCGCAAATTCTGACCGAAAGGCTGAACTCGTAATCTCTGACTTTTTAAGTCTCACTTTAGGGGGCGTAATCATATGATCTGACAATATTTAAAGCAAGCCGGTAATTTACTTCTGAGACACAGCCAATAATAAATGAGAACATTATCATGACGTTAGTAAAACATGGAATTTACACGTAATCTGCAATCAGAGGCTAAGAATTAATTAGTGGGTTTCATGATATGTATTAACCCCTTGAGTCCTGGGATCGATATTACTCAGAAATAACTTTTAAAAATAATATTTTTGAATTGCATATTTGTGGTTTTGAGACTGTACTGCAATTAATAAGTGTTTTAAAAAGCTCTTGCGAGTCCAACTTTATTTGTGAGCTAGAGCTTTGGGCTCTAAGGTTTGGCTGTCTGTAGTGATTGTGGACGGGGAACTCGTAACCGGAATGCAATATTAAGAGCAGTTTTAAATGTGTATAAATGTACGAATTTGGCATTAGAATAGAGTCAATAGTCAGCTGTTATTGCCTCAGCCATTTTCAGATGATGTTTGATATTGATTTCTTCTCTTTCCACTATCATCTTCACAAATCAAGCTTTCAGTTGTTATTTCATTTATCATGACTTAATTTTCATATTATGTCAAATGTAACATACAAATGGTACATTTAGGTAAATTAAAGCAAGATAATTACTGAGGAGCCACAGCTCTCTGCTTCTTCTCATTAGGGCTAACAGTTAACAAGAACATATGCTACAAAATGGAATATTAAATGGGCTTGGGAGGGAGAGCATGCCTAAATAGCTCTCTCACAGAGCATTTTTTCTTGTTGCAATATATTGGAATTAGAAACTTTACATTTATAAAATTGCTATAAGAATGGGTTATTTTCATATAGGCATAGCAAAATGGTGTACAGTAGATTTGTTACTCGTCGTTAATTGGTTCCAGAAGGCACAATTAGTGACGAAAACGACAAGTGCCAATGTTTTTTTTTGCTCACCAAGACGAATCGAATACTGAAATTGATGAATTTTGAGGCAGTCGAGAACCGAAGGTGTATTTTTAAAAGTCACAGGCTAGTGGAATAATGTAAAATGCAGGATAAAATCTTACCCAAGTCCTGGCCATGTGCTCTTTCATTTCCTTGTACATAAAGTAGTGAGTACCCTGAATAGACAGATACTGTTCCAAAAGGACATTGTGGTTCTTCAGATGTTTGACTATGCCTTGTAACAAGGAAGCCATGAGCCATCGAAGGTGCTCCAGGTGGCCCAATGGAACCAGGTAACCCATCCACACCTGGTGGGCCAGGATATCCTCTGGGACCTGAGTAAAACAACACAGAAATATGTATATTGTAAAAAAAATATTTGTTCTTCCACATACAAGTGATGAATCCACATACGGTATGTGTAATTTAAATAAAATATTTCTTGCCATAATCTATATTACATTTTTGTCTAGTTTTGCTGATCTTCTAATATCACAGATTTAAAGGACAGCTGTGGTCATAAATGTAAAATACTTATTTTGAAGAAATACACATATAAATAGGCAACATGTTTTTAAAATGTAAAATGCAATATAGCCTCTACTTTATTACTTTTAACTGCAACCATCATACTCTGGAAATGTTAGTTTCTAGTGATCAATTTCCTACATGAGAGCAGACTTCGAATGGAGAGCGGAGATGCTATCTGCACAGTAGGAATTAAGCAGCTAAAGCTGCTAGTGTATCATTGTATCTAACGCAAAGCTCATTAGTTTACAAGGCCATACCCTCTTGAGAGTGAAGTTGCAAGAAGCATAATATAAAAGAGAAGGGAAGTCTTCAGTAAGGAATATTTGAACACAAAGTGAAGGATTTAAAGGCTGTTTATTTTTTCACTAGTTTGCCCATGTTTATATAAATAAATATATGGAAGAAATAACTACTGAAGACCTTTAAACTTGTGGCACCATCTCATTAGCCACCTTACAAGTAGACATACCAGTGTTAGTTTTATCAAAGTGGTCACAAAAGCATGAATAGTTTACCATCATCAACACTGTTCCGACATCTAACTCACCAGTTGGGCCACTTGGACCAACCTCTCCTCTCTGTCCTGGGCTGCCATCTAATCCTGATTCACCATTTGGTCCAGGTAAACCTACAGCACCTATAACACCTGTAGAAAATAATGGAGATACACTGCATTATAATATTCTAATTAAACAACTTAGTTCAATAAATCCAAGTATAACAGTAATTTCACCTTGCTCTCCTTTAAGACCAGGGAAACCAGGAAGTCCCTTGGGACCAGCAGGGCCCTGTGGCCCAGGATAACCAGGCTCTCCTTTAACCAAAAGCGCCTGACCTGGAGAACCTTGTATTCCTGAAAAAGAATACACATATTTTATAGCATCAATGGTTTATGGTTAAATATGTCAATATATTTGCTACTGTATTGCCAATATTTGTTTCAATAAAATTAATCATTATTGGACACATCACAAAATACTAGTAGGTATTCAAATTTATAATTTACAATGCAAAGTTAACTTGCAATTGAAATGTAATTACAATATTGTGGTTTTACACATTAAAGCCTTCCCTCATATGCCACAAATACATTTAGACTTAAAAATAAAGATCAATGTAAATACCTATATTTAAAAATAAAGAATTCCCATACTAAAAAATATCTAACTTTTGTAGACGTGCATACATTTGGTCATAACAAATTATATCAACTGCTACTTAAATATATGCAGTTTCTCAGATCTCCAATATTAATTCCAATTGACATCAAGAGACATTTTTCCTTCTGACAATTAAAATGCATATTTTATCCAAATGAGGGCCCAAAATAAAATATTATTTCAACACTATATAAATTATTAATAATAGATTTATAAAAAAGTATAAAAAGAGAAATATATCATTATGAATATATGAATGATATATATATGAGTAAACAGTTAAAGGAAATTTTAGAAAAAGGAAGAAAATCTATTTTCAGATGAAGGAAAATAAATATATAGTGATATTCAGACGGCATTACACCAAAGTAATATTGGCCCTGTACATTAGTCAAAAATGTTTTATTATACATTAGTAATATTTGTTAAAGATTTTTCACATTCTTAAATTCCAAATACACATACAGAATGCATTTCACAATTCATTTTAATATATGAAATGCTTCACAAAAGCCTTAGGATGCTTTTGCTGACAGATCATAAAAGCACTAATAAAAAAAAGCAGAAATTATTAACTATGTAGAATTAATGATAAAATGGAAACCTATATAGATATTTGGGACTTGTGAATTATGATCAAAGCCTTAATTCAGAAATTATTTTCATGGGGCAACCTTCTGATGTTAGATTTGAGTATGTAACTAATGTCATGGCAAACACTGGAATTGTAATCTTTTTAGTTATTAATATCTATATAAATGAAATGTAATTAAAAATACTATATGACATAAAAACACTACAAATTACTCATTGCTAATGGTTTGTAAAAAATGTTACCTTTCTATTATTTATTATTTTATATTTATAATGTGCCAACATTAAATAAATGTGTTTTTATGGAGGTTTTGAAGGACTTGAGACAGGAGGAAAGTCTAGCGGAACAGGGTAAGGAGCTCCAAAGAATTGGGGCAACACAAGAAAAGTCCTGAAGGTGGAAATGAGAGGATGTGATAAGAGAGGGGGAAAGAAGAAGGTCATTAGCAGAACGGAGGGGGAGTGTGGGGGAGTATTTTGAGATGAGAGCAGAGATATGAGGGGGTGCATTATTGTTGAGGGCTTTATACATTAGAATCAAGATTTAAAATGTTATTCTGGAGGCTATGGGGAGCCAGTGGAGTGACTGATGCTGACATTGAGGGTTGGGTATTGTAGATGAGTCTAGCGGACGCATTTATGATAGATTGGAGTGGTGATAAGCTGGTGATGGGGAGGCCAGCAAGGAGTGAGTTGCAGTAGTCGAGACAATATATGATTAGTGCATACATAACGTACAGCATCCAATAAGAAATGTTAGGTTAGAACTGCTAATTGCACCATGTATATTTAGCTGTATTAATGTATTCTATATTTGTCTTGTAATTAGCAAAGCAATTATTTACAATACAAGGACTCAAATTTACAAAGTGTTATAACATTGTACTATGTGTGCCAGTTTCTAGTTTTGTATCATAAGTGGATAGACATCTGATTAATATAATTACTCAACTCAAAAATGCTACACATTGTGCCAAACCACTATTGCCCAATCATTAAAATAGAAGGAAATATATATAAAAGAATGTAAAAATAATTGATATACTGCACTTCTTTAGTATCTACAGTACACCTGCCTATATGGTGCCATATAATTTAAAGATATCACAACTACAAGCTAAAGAAGAGCAGCAAGATAACAAAAAATACCTTTTGGTCCAGGAAAACCTTGATCTCCATAGTCTCCTTTCTCGCCAGGAAGCCCCGTTGTACCTTTTATACCTTTGAAGATTAAAACAAACATGTAAACGTACAAACGTGCAAAATAAAAAAAAATGGAGAACTGATATGATGTATTAAGGATTTGGATACAATTTTACAACACAGCTAACAAATGTGAATAGTTTTTTTTAAACATGGAAACTCTAATGTATTTATTCTTACCTAGCAATCCTGGCATTCCTTGAGGTCCAGTTTCACCTTTTTGACCAGTTATACCTGGAGTACCTGCATCCCCCTAAGAACCAACCACAATAAGCTAAGGTGAATATAAAACAATTTCACAGCTACAGATTAAAGCCATAAACATAAAACACATTAGGTCTATTCAGCAAAGCTATGTATGCCACATACCACTATTTCAAATTTGCATAATTGAACAATCATTAATTATTTATTAGTAAGTGACATTATGGCACAACTTTTTTCATATTATGAGGCAATAAATTATAAAACTCTATGTCTCTGCCTCCAGTGTATTAATTTCACTCAGAAGCATAATACATCTGTGATTTTGCAATACATGCCTGTTCAAATATAATCCTAGATTGTAATCTGCTAATTACCAAATGTAATTATTTAGATTCTGCATGAAACAAGTATTTACTTTTTGTATATCTTATAATATTTTAGAAAAAAATCTTATGATATCTATGGTTGTGGGTAGGCATCTGGTACAAATATTATGGGTAGAATTCTAAGACCACTACTTAGGGCAAAAAATAAATATTTACAATGTAATTTTTTTTTTAAAAATTGGAAATTAAGAAACATCAATGGATGTAATTCATTAAAATAATTGTTTCAATGAATTTTAAAATTATATTAGTAACTATTGTGGAACAACACCTTTCAACACCTCATGTGATTAGCTGAATTCAACAGTTTGCACTCTGCATGGACCGACACATGACACAGGGATACGGAAGGTCCCTTGTTTTTCATATTAGAATAAACTCCCTATGCTGTTATTGCAGATTTAAATATTATTATTAACAGCTCTGTTTTTTCTTACTGAAACCTTCCGATCAGTCTTTACAAAGGTCCTCCCCTATAGTTAATTTATACAATTTTCTATAGCATTAGAAGTACTAGCCAATGACAGACTGTATTTCAGAAGAATGTTACTAACATCTAGTACATCTAGTACTATAGAATCCTTGTGGGGCAAACCTTGTAGGACTGTTTGGGAGGTTTCAGTAAATAAAAACAGAGCTATTAAGCACTTGTTAATAAAATATTGTTTAATTATGCAAATTAATACTTAGAGTAATTTATTTTAATATTAAAAACAGAGGACTTTCCATGTTTCTTTAAAGTGGAGGATCCAAATATGGTACAATTTAGCAATATATGCAATGAAAATAATTAATTTACCAACTGAATGATATTAACAAAAATATTTATTGTAATAAATGGGCATTGAAGTAAATCAATTTTAAATGTCAGATTTTCTGGTGCACTCAATGATCCTGTGCTGTTATTGGTGTAATCAATGGTAATATTTGATCATTACTTCCTGGAGAGTCTGCATGTATTATGTCAGTCTATAGTTGTCTGTGAAGTAACTGAGCATGTGCAAACCTCAGGCAGTTTTTAGCCTTATTACTCTCTTGGATCTGGTTGTGCTCAGATTCTTAAGTTATGATGACTTTAGACTGATAGCAATGAATGTCGTTATTAATAATTAGCAAGCATTACTAACTAGTACTAATATTTTTAACTAGTACACTGGTAGTAGCACATGCTAGGTGAGTGGATCATAAATACTGATAAACATGTCTTGATAATATAAAGATACAACTTTTTGAATAGACATCACATTTTCCAGAATTCCCATACACCTTGAATGTTTTTTTTTTTTTTAAATATAAAATAAAAGTTAATTTAATATATCTCATTTTGCTTCAAAATATTGAGGGCCAAAATAGGCAGAATCCACTAGGTCCAACTTTTTATATCTCATCTGATACATGTTTTGTATGTTTTGAAATAGAGGAGGGTAAACACACGGAAACGCTGACAATAATATTTTCCTGAATCGACATTCTACCTATTCTATGTTTTTTATTACAAGAACACATGTCCATTTTCTATCAAACCTAGTTTTTATGGTTATCTAACAAATCAGCTGTCTCATCCTTCCAAATGGTAAGGTGCACAATTTGGTTGATCTTACTTTAGACTTTTGCAGTTGTAAATTTCTTGGTACTAAAAGTACCATTGACAAAATGTTAATTTTAAGATTTAAACAACTCCTAACTTACTGGAAGTCCTTGATACCCGGGGTCACCTTTCACTCCTTGAAAGCCAGGAACTCCAGGCCAACCTCGATCTCCTTTATCTCCTTTTGACCCATCTTGACCTGGAGGTCCGGGGATACCTGCAGGGCCAGGAGAACCTACAGGGAAGAATATAATTTAATTATGGAATATGTCATTAAGCAATGCTACAGCATATGCAATGGTATTAACAATCTGTTTTCTTTACATACACCATGTAATTAAAAGCTATGTATTTTACCCACTTCCTAGAAGTGTCTTTACCTGGAAATCCTGGCTGACCTTGCTGTCCTCTATCACCTTTTGGACCTTCCATAGCTACTCCTTGAGGTCCTGGTAAACCGGGTGGTCCATGAGGCCCTTGACCCCCAGGGAATCCTTGATCTCCTTTGATTCCAGGAACCCCAGAAACTCCAGGTGATCCAGGGTAGCCAATGTCACCTTTAACACCTGTAGAATAAATATTTATCCAAAGATAAGTTAAGATCTTCAGAAATTTAAAACTATTAAAATGAAACAAAGACCAGGAATTTCTACAGCATTATTTATGATACAGCATAATTTATAAGATGTAGGTCGTGGGAAGCAGATATCTTTTAACAAGGCCACTTGATAAAAGAGAGTGGTGAAGTTTGGCAAAACTAAAAAAATAGACTTTTTATGTACATAAAATCTTGAATGTTCCAATATAATCTGTATTTCTTAAATTCAAAAATACTGAAATAGGAGCATAGCTTTTGCTGTCATTTTGCAATACTGAACATAATAGATACCTTTATCGCCACGTTCTCCTGGAAATCCTGGAAGACCTCTACCAGGTAAACCTAGAAAATAAAAAAAAATATTCCCATACAAAGGGTCCATATAATGAATTTTGGATGTTTGCATATATGTATATATCTTTATATCTATAGTGCCATCGATGTATGCATCACTTCACAATGCTAAAAACATTACAAGTGATAAAAATGCATTTGTCAACCTTAAAATCTATTTCTTTGCATGAAACCTTTACTGTTGTGTGAGAATTAATTAGTAAGTGTATGTAGAAGGTAGACTCCAGAGACACAGGGGAGGGAGAGGGGGAATAGACACATAGGTGGGGGGAACAAACACAGAGGAGGGAGATGGGGAAGGAGACACAGGGAAGGGAGGAAGGGAAGGTGACATAGGCGAGGGAGAGGGGGGGAAGAGACACAGGGGAGGGAGAGGGGGTCAAGGAAACATAGGGGAGGGAGGGGGGGAAAGAGACACAGGGAGTGAGAGGGGGAATGGGGGGAGACACACAGGGGAGGAAGAGGGGGGAAGAGACAAAGTAGGGGGAGAGACACAGGGTAGGGAGAGGGGGGGAGACAGAGGGGGGGAACAGAATAATAAAATATTATCCCGTCATTTGTGACAGGCAAGTGACTAGTATACGGTAATTATAACAAAAGTTCAAATCCATATATGAATTATTAATATGTCCTTTCTCAGCTGGCATTGTGATGAGACAGAATGTTTTAATATAAAGTATGCAAATGCAATGTTTAGATAAAATGTACCTGCATCTCCCTTTTCTCCAGGTGTTCCTGGAATTCCATCATAACCAGGTTCACCTTTTTCACCAGTTGAACCAGGAGGACCCTCAATGCCAGCTTCACCTGAACAAAATTTTACAATAATAAACATATTTTATATTTATAATAAACATTATGTCAGACATTCTGACTGATCTTTAAGCCACTAATATCAATAATCAAATGACATCATATATAATGGGTTACATTCAGACAAGGACAATTTAAACTTAAAACCTACAATACAAAAGCAAAGGCTTTTACCCACTATTTATGTAGAATAAACAATGAGAAAAGAACTCATTAAAGTTTCAACAAGTTCAGGAGCTATACAAACAACAAACACAAAGTACATTTTTGGCCAATTAATTAAAATGTAAACAAAACTACACTAACGCTCTCTAGAGCATTAATTATTAATCTAGTGCACCTTGATGCTGATCACTTAAGATCAATTCATTAAAAAAATGCTCAGTTAAAAAATAAGACTGCTTTAACTTACCTGTCTGTCCTTTGAGTCCTGGTATTCCTCCTAACCCAGGTACACCTTTGACACCCTTTTCTCCAGGAATTCCAGGGCTTCCTAGATGTTACAGAATTTAAAAAAATATTAATTTGATGCAAATGTTCAGTTCAGAAAAAAACGGTATGAAAAAGACCACCTACCTGGGTGTCCTGCAGTCCCTGGTGATCCTTTAGGCCCTGTTAGTCCAGGCATTCCTGGCACACCGCCATCACCTTTCTCACCCCTTTCACCTGGAAAACCTGGAGCACCCTCCCTTCCGGTTTCACCCTATTTAAGAGTAATATGAAACAGTACAATATAAATAAGTAATGTTTAATATAATATTAAATAGACACATATACAGTATATTGCCACAGCAAATAAAAAACAATATCTATGATAACTCAGTTTAGTATTTTTTTGTTTAATCAGCAAAATGGAAATTGTTGAGAAAACAATCTTCAGTGCGCTGTGTATAATTAGTAATGCGTGCATCACTGTGATCAATATATTTTGTATTATGTATATATAACAGAATTCTGGATTATTTCTCAAAATCAGTTACCATAATTTGGGAATTATTTCCTGAATGTCAACTTCATATGGAAGCTAGTCTGAGTGAATTTGAACCTATCTATGTTAGACCTAGTCCAAAGACGGATTTAAGATAATAACTTCTCCATATAATTTGTGCCACTGTAAGATGCTCTTGCAATGAAGCTAGTAACACCACCACAATCACATATAATAGTTGTCTGTAGCGCTATGTTAAATTTTACGGGCTTGCGCATGTGCAATGAGAGCTCATCACAAGGCCCGCAATGGAGAGGGGGTGAGAGGTTCCAAATGGCTTCAGAGTTAGGGGCTTGAAAAAAATTACGGGTTTAACGGCCACCATTTTTTTAAGCCCATAACGCGGAAGCTGTTCGGAGGCAACCAAACCACACCAAATGGATAGAAAATTAACAATTAAGGGCCAAAATGGGCACAGGGGAAAGTCAGGAAGCCTAGAAATGAGGTTGCAAGCTAATTGGCTATTCAATTGACATTTTTGGCTGGCCTACAAACGGCTCGCAATGAGCGCCGGGGAGAGCCCCGCAATGAGCACCAAAGGCCGAGGGCAGAAGGCGCACATTGTGAGGCCCGAAAGTTGCGGGTTGGAGGACACAGCATTGTGTGGCACAGCATTGCCAGGCTTCAAATTTTATTGCCGTCATTTTTGACGGGCAAGTCGCTAGTATTTATATATATCTATTGTGAACTCAATGAACAATAATTTGCAATGTGCATTCACCATACGGCAATACAAAGGCCTATTAGAAAGTATATGGCTTCACATATGAACAGTTACAAAGTAGTGGCCTAGTAATTTATGTACTAAACAGCCCTATTAAATTAGAAGCCCATAGAGGCATCGGCAAGCCCACAGGGGCTGCAGGCTTGAAATTATTTTGTCGAACGTTGGATGCGTGGCCGTCAACATGATCAATTAGTCAAACCCGTAATTATGGGTTTAGATGGAGCTAATTGCAACAGAGATCGCCATCATTATGTCACTGAAAAATGGAGAAGTCTTACGGGGTTCAATTACGCGTTACGATCGGACCCACATTCCAGAAGTAATGCAATACTGATAAAGCTGTAAATATGATATTGTATTACATGCGAGGTCCCTTATATGTATTAACACATTAATCGATTGATCGATATAACACGGAATTTAAACATAAAAAATATTATTTTATATTGCAGATTTGCGAGCTTGAGAATCTTGTGCTATTTATTTCAATACCTAACATCACTTTCCCTTTTAATATAAGTACAATAGTGTGTGTATATGTGCATTGACAGTGCTACGGATTGGACTTTAACCGGGGCCTCTCTAGTACCCGTTGGCTTCTTGGCTCCATTTGCGGGTTACGGGCTTGAAAGCCAGTGAATTTGTTGCAATTTAATAGCGTGATTGGAAATGTAACAGTTATGGGTTTGACAGATCAAAGGATTTGCGGGTGTGCAGTTAAAATTTCCATGTCCCTTTTCTCGCCCTTACCCAGCAAGTCGTCGAGCAGGTTGCTTTACGGGGCTAACTTAATATCCGTAAATCTTGCGGGCTACGTTACGGGGCTACGGTTTTCAACCTTGAGCTATTTTAATAGGGCTGAGAGTCTGGCTTTCATAAATTACATACTTTGGAGTTTGTGGACAGAGGTCTATTTGTAACAATTTCATTTTCACAGCTTTTAATATGCAGTGATACATTAATTACTAATTAGGCACAATACACTGAAGATTATTTTCTCAATAATTTCCAGCTATAACATTAATTTGCAATTGGTTGGTTATTTGGGAGGGCATTTCTATGAAGGCATTTGGGACTACATTCCATTGATAATGTATAAAAAAAAAAACAGCAAGTTTGCTGTTTTTTTTATTATGTATACATTATTCTCATTTTCTTAATTAAACCCTATGGGTTGAGTTAGGTATATAAGGCTAAAACAGTACACATCCCATGGCATTAGAAAGTAAAAGAAAAATAGTAAAAGAAAAGAAAGGAGTGGAAATAATCCCGAAAAAAAGGTTTATATTATTGAAGTGGAAATCTAGGAAATTCATAGGAGAAGCAGGTTCTTATGTCTCTTCTTACAACTGTACCAATTTGTTTTACTATTTCATTCATAATGATTATTGGGTTCTTGTTTGAAGTATTAGGGCATTACTAATAATAGGGGCATTCCACTCCAATTTTAAGGTCTTAGTATTCACAATACTTTTGAATTTGTATCTTGTTGGTATGAGCTATTTCCCATATAATTAAATGTGTAATATTATTTACAATAAACTAAACAGTACTTGATAATTAGCTGAATCATTATTTTCATTTTTGGTATATATTGCATAAGATACATTTCTGTGTTGCATTGGTGAATATCATCTCAGCAGTGCTTGCAAAAAATGTACAGTGTTCTGGAACTGAACTGATTGTCACATTAATATTATAAGCTGCTAATGTAAAATTATTAATATATGGGTATGGAAAATAATGGAGAGAGAATGCAAAAATTTAAATAGAGAGTTTTTAAGGGAAGTATGTGAGAATATAAATGGTCATGGAGATCTCTGGATGGAGACCCAAGTTGGAAGTTAGAAGAGGTAAATGATAGTACAGGGATGAGGGTGATAGGGGTAAGAAAAGAGAGGTGTAGACAGAAAACTCCAATTTTTTTTTATTGCCATATGTGCATTCACACAATTTCACATGTATGCTAATTAAAAAAATATTTTCAAAGCTATGTCAGTGTTTTTACCCTGTACAAATCTAATGTGTTTGCTTCTACCATGCCACTAAAACATAGAAAGAATAATAGTCTCTAATGTAATGTTGGGTCCATTTAAAGGATAACTGTAGTCATATATTTAAAATATATTTTTGAAAATAATATTTTTAGATTGTAAAAAAGGTACAGTCTTCAATTTATTACCTTTTATATGAAACTAGCAACTTGCCCATCAAAAAAAGACGGTCAAAAAATTTTGAAGCCATGGCAATGCTGTTTGGCACACAATGTTAAGCTTTTGATACTCTAGGGACCTTTGGCGCTCATTGCGAGCCTCTCCTCGCGTGTCCTTTGGCTCCTCTCTATATTTTTCTAAATACTAATTAATGAAGTAATTGAATAATAAATTAATATAGTTTATCTTTTTCTAATTAATATATGTAACAATCAATAGCCTTTTTATTGTCCTGCAGCATAATATAATGTCCAGTTGGACTGTTGCTGGCCTGAGGAGATAGTTTTATGAATGTCCCAACTGTGCATTAGAAATAGGCTGCATGCGCGAGGGTAAACCATTGGTTTCTTTGTGTAAAGCGCTACTTTAGATACGTAATGTTGTTAGTTACAAGTTAGGATTGTAAAATAGCGTAATTTGTCTATGTGCTACGCGGTTCGCGAGCAATTGCCGTCCTTTGTCATAGTGTATTTTGTACCTTGTACGTTCCTGTGTGAAAGTGGTATGAGGTTGGCAATGTTTTGCGCGGTCCAGGGTCGTGTAGCCTTGTTTTCATTTTTTTTGTGGACAACATGTTTTTTCTCAGCCAATTTTCGAGTGCCGAAATTCAGCAAAGTCGACTTAAATTTGCGTTCCACCTCACTCCCAGATGTCCTGGCTGTCCCCCCGTGCTGTGAGTGATGTGTATTTTTTATTTTTTGTGTGTTTTGTATTTTTTTTTCTTTGCGCGGCCGACTGTTAAGTTCATAATTTTCCTATCTCGTATTTATTTTTTCTAAGTCCCGCGTCTCGTAATTTTTTTTTTCTAAGTCCCACTTTCATCAACTGATTGCAGGCTAAGGCGATCCCGCGTTTCCTAAGTGTTTGGAGGGTAAGTCACTTAAGAAAAGAATAAGGACAAATCTCTAAGTGGAATAGAGTAAATAATAATATCAAATGTGTGTTCCAAGTAATTCTGGATCCTATAAGTCTATGTCCAGTGTACTAAAGAACACCTAAGACTCTATTTTGGAATTTGTAGCAACTAGTTACTAGAAAAAAACACAATAAACTTTATTAAAGAAAAAAGGGTGAATGGAAAATATATACAATGAGTGTAATAAAAGATATACTTAAGTATATCAAACAGCAGGCTTATGTAAATGGGGAGGGGGGGTACAGTCTAATGAGTAAACCCCAAAGTAATAATATGGGTATTCACAAATGGTAATATAATATAGAGGTCAGCACCTGTCTATTTGAGAGGACAGATGGCGGCCAACAGTTGCTCCAGTTACTAAAACAAGTGGATCTCTATGTTTCCCATGTGAGATAAGAGTGACACAGCACTCCCCATCCCATAAGCTGAAGTAAGTTCAAAAATAGGGAACATAGAAAATATCCACTATCAAAAATTAGTGTAATGATCCTGATAACACAGCACAATGCTGTAATCAAGAGAAACCCTCCCTTTTAGTTAAGGGTTAGGTGGATTTCACACATAGTCTGCTGCACCAAAAATTACTTCAAAACAGAAAACGAGAGATTTAACTCATTACCTTGTAATGGTGCAGACATCAACATATGTACATACCAATGGGGATAGACTGTCCCCTATAGCCTGCTGTTAAGGTCCCAACGTACGTTTCCCCGTTTTTGTTGTTACGGATTCATCAGGGGATATGTGATACCTATGAAAAGCGGGTTTTTAAAGGGATCCCGCGATTTGCGTGACGCGATGACGTCACCGAGTTCACGTTCACGCCGTGACGTCATCGCGCTCCCGCGATCGCGTAATCTCGCGAGATTTGCGGAAAAAGTCCCGCGAAAGGGCTGAAAATGCTATCTTTCTGAGTAATAGTGCCTCTACAGGCAAATACCTGTATATAATTTTTGTTATTGCCTTATAAGTCTCAAAATGGGCTATTAATTTGAAAGGCTGTGTTTTAACCTTGTTGTAAGATACCAAAATAAAATATAAGGATGCCCTAAAAAAAGAGAGATGGGAAATGAAATAAATGAACTGAGGATAATTCTCATTTAATGCCCACACGGACCCCAAAGGGGTTGAATCCTCCAAAGGAATGATGCTACTGACTGTATAAGTAATATAGGAGATTTAATGAACTATTATAGTAGTGATAGATAGACCCCTAATAGGAAAACCTGACCTAAGAAAAATATAGAATTGAAATAGATCACTTAATAAGGAAGGAAGAGGCTAGCTTATTGTTGTCCCTTAGTATGTGCTAGGAACCTAAAACTCTAGTTCCTAAGTATCTAGAAGAGTATGGACTGTCTAATAACGACAAAACATTAGGATATACTGGATGCTAATGCTAGACTCAGAATAGCTATCGAATTTTAAATAAAGTGAAAAAATAATAAACCTAAACTGAGTAAGAAAGGGAAGTAAATGTTATGAAAAGGGGGGGACTAGCTATAACCCAGTGGTAAAGAAGGTTCGGAGAATAGAAGGGGCTGATGCTAAATGAAAGGGGTGAAAGTAAAGCCTTCATTGAGGCCATGTGGAGATAGTGTTTTGAGGTGAAAGATCCACCAGGCTTCTCGCTGTAGTAATTTAATTTCCATGTTGCCTCTTCTGGGAGAGATGTTGATTTTTTCTATACCCATGAATTTCAGAACCATTATATTTCCATCGTGGATAGTATTTACATGTCTAGCTACTGTCACGTCCTGCTTGTTCGTTATGCTGTTGACATGTTCAAGGACTCTGCGGCGTAGCTGACGTGTGGTTTTTCCTACATATTGAAGGCCACACCGACATGAAATAAGATAAACCACCGAGGTGGTTTTGCAATTGATATGATCACGGACCAAAAATTCTTTTTGGCTATGGAAACTGGTAAACTTATTTGTAGTACTTATATGCACACACGCTTTACACTTTCCGCAGGGCTTGGATCCAGATGTCCGTGTTTGTAGCCAGGCACAGCCTGAGTTTTTCTTTGCCTCAAAGTGGCTGTGGACTAATTTATCCCTGAGGCTAGGTGCCCGTCGGTAGGTAATTGATGCAGTGTCTGGTAGCCTAGACCTTAGTTCCTTATCGCCCAGGAGGATATGCCAGTGATTTTGTAATATTGAGCAGATATTACCTCCAAATTTATTGAACGTCCCAATAATTCTTACAGGTTGTTGCTCATTTGATCCTGACAAGGAAGAGTTGTACAGTAGGTCCGTTTGTGAACGTTGTTTTGCTTTTGCATAAGCTTTTTTCAAAACGTTGTGAGAATACCCTCTTTGTTTGAAACGGTTATAGAGATCTTTAGCTTGATTTTCAAAATCCATCAGTGTTGTGCAATTCCGGCGTATTCTCAAATATTGCCCAAACGGAATACTTCGAATCAAATGTCGGGGATGGTGACTGGACGCTAGTAAAAGGCTATTTGACGCCGTTTCTTTTCGATGTGTTCTCGTTGTTATGGAGTTGTTCTCTGTTTGGAGGGTAAGTCCCGAGTGCTTCATTGCCTCCACTGCTCACCTCGCTTCACGAGGCTCGCAGGCACGCCTTCACCGCTCATCGCCCAAGTGCTGCAAGTTTTATTGCCTTAACGGCTCGCCTCACTAAGCACTAAGCTAAGTGCTCCGAGTTAACAGCTCGCCTAGCTTTGGGAGGCTCGCAAGCGATGAGCCCTTTTGCCACTTATGGCCTAAGTCGTACACACCACGCAAAGGTTGACGACGTCTCGTAGTTCGACAATTATAATATGTGATTATGCCGCAGTGCAAGGTGCTATTTTATTTTCCACTGATCTACTTTCTGAGGTGGGAGGTGACTTTGAATGTATAGGAAGTTTCTATAGGGACAATGGGAATGTGGCAGCTGAAATTGCCAATGATTTAATTAGGACTGATGGAAAGAGTTTTAGTTTACAACAATAGATTCTCCAGAGACACAGAAGCAGCCCAGTAAAGAAAATGGAAGCTTGCAGTAAAGAATAATTACATATAAATATGAAAAATGCAAGAGCTATGTTTATTTGTTTACTTTCTAAAACATGTTGTCCATTATCAATGTTATCAAGTTTAATTCAAAGAAACATTTAGAAAAAATTTGACTGTAGTGATTTTTAAATAAGTGTAAAACTGCAACTGTATTTGAACTGGTACAGTGGGACTACAGTCTTCACTTGTACATTATGAGAAACAAAACATCATATTGAATTACTTTTGGAATTAAACATAACACCACATTTATGCTTCCCGTTAAAACAGAGATCAATTTAATTATAATTCATGCTTAATGCAGCATGAAAACATTACATAAATGTAGCCTCTGTAGTCTATATTAAAGGATCTCTGTAGTACAAACATGCTATTACAGATTAAAAGGACATGTTTTTTTATGCTATCAAAATATTGTTTGTATGTAAAATAATTTATTTTAATTAAAAAAATACCAATAAATCATTACAGAAACAGATACAATATAGTGGGGGAATTTACCAAGCATCTCAAGTTCATCTCATATTATCTTCTGATTTACTATGAACTATTTCCTAGCCCTTTTCACAATATCTCACCTCAGTGCTTAGCAAATTCCCCCAATGTGTGTGACCCACTTTTAACTTAAAAGTCAGTTAAAAAGAAGTGTAAAAAGTCTCATGGAGAGACTTAATTTTTTTTTTTTTCTTCTTATCTGACATATATTCAATTGAATGGAATTGCAAGCACAATGTGTTGCAGTTCAGATATCCATGACGTCTCTGTTTCCTGTAATAGGTCAGGACAGAGGAGAAATAGACTGATAGTGTCTCAATTTAATGTACTTTATATACACTAAAGATCACTAATTTTTAATTACAACATTAATTTGTACTGTTTAAAATAAGATCTTTTAAATGTATGATAGAAAAAAAACTGCATATGTTACACCTTCCAAAATAAATCTCTGCTTTTTTTTAAATTCTATAATGAACTGTATGTTGTTAAATGAATTATACATCATTTCATTGGTAGATATGACTTAGTTGGTGGATAGTGTTGTAATTACCTTGACACCTTGAGCTCCTGGGATGCCAATACCTGGAAGGCCGTCTTCACCTTTAAATCCCTTTTCTCCTTTGACACCCTCTACACCTTGAAGACCAGGCTTTCCAGGAATACCATGTTCCCCTTTTTCACCAGTCGTACCTGTGTGAAGTGTAAAACATAAAAAAATGTATATCAAATGTAATTATGAAGAGGCGAATTAAAAACTTATTAGTGTTAAACTTGTGCAAGTTTGAATCACTGCCTCTTCTAAAGTTTATATTTTAAACACAAATTCTGAGTTTATTGTTATTTTCAGTGTCACCATCAGGGTGCACAAGGTGTATGGAGCAAACTGATTTGTTTCGCTTGTCTAACCATTCTCAGTATACACATGTAATATATTTCAATAGGCACATGTTGAGGTAGGTTACATGTGTGTAAGAGTTTCCATAATTTGCATTTGCACTTACTCTGTGGAACTCCTTGCCTCAGTCCTTAAAACTTCAAAATGCAATAAAAATGCTGTTTAAAGAAATATGTTAAAAATGAACACTCTACATGACTACCATATTGTTCACAACTTCCGGCATAAACACAGCCTACTGCTTTGATAATTGCACCATGTATTACACGCTCCTGCCTCACACCCTAATCTTACCTCCTAGATTGTACCGTAATTGGAGCAGGAACCTCACCTCTGTTGCTTCAGATTGGGTACAGTTATCAGGAATTATGATTTGTATTTCATGAATGCCTAGGCATTTCTGGTAAATCACAATGCACCTGGTAGCACAGGTATCTTATTGTTTATCATTTTCCAACAAACAACTTTTTTGAACGCATAACTAGTCATATGCAGCCTTATTAAATTGCGATTTGGCCAATTGAATATGGCACTTTATAAGCACATAGCATATTTTTGAACTTCTATCCAAAAGCAAGGTCTTCACTAACTAAAAACGTCTGTAAAATAATATGCTCTGTGCTTATATAGAGCCCTATTCAATTGGCCGAATTGCAATTTAATAAGGCTTTTAATAACTTATACTTATACAATGAACAAAATAACTAAACAAATTCATTGAAGATACTTTAAGCCTTATATGTGGAGATCTAATGCTTTGCAGTGTGATTTTCTCTTTATTAAATATCAGGGATGTCATTTCTTTAATACAGACAATTGTGGAAATGAGGTCCAGTTAGACCAGTAAAGGAGATGTTTTATGATTATATTCAGGAGCAAGTATGATCAAAACCAGTTAGAGTGCTTAGGTTCATTAACTAGATGCTAAAGGATTATCCACAAAATAAGTGCTACTTTGCAGCAAGAACAATATGTGAAATACTATTGACCAAATATTTTTATATACAATTTAAATAATTTATTTAAATAGTACCAAACTATTATATGACACTTTTCTAATAAACAAGTTTTGAATTATATACCCTTTATTATATGGTATTGTACTAATGTTAAAGGGTAAAGAGCTTAATAAGAAGGTTAGATAACTGATGCAATATGCTATGTAAAAAAACTATGAAACAAAATTATATTTCATGCACGTATCCATTATTCCAATGCTGCTATTTGCACAGCTACAATGTTATTTAAATGTTGTTGAATAATAGTAATGTTCACAGACTGATGAATCCCTCTGTATTTAAAACCGATTGTACTGCCTTGATAATAAAATACATTTATAAAAGTATTTCTCACCAATGTATCTTTATTTTGCATGACATGACTGTATGTCATTATTTATATTACCTGGAAATCCCATTTCACCCATCGATCCTTTCGGTCCTGGAACTCCTGGTGTTCCTGGGTAACCGTGTTCTCCTTTCTCACCTTTAGGCCCTGTAACAATGAAAGCAAGTAATTATGATTATTTCCAGTTATTTCCATTACTGACATCATCTTATATTTATAGAACATTAGATTTGCCTTGCCATTGCACAAAAGAGGTATGAAGATTAAATAATATAAACATACTGTAAGTGTAGAGATGGCTACAGGTGTCAAGAGCACTGCAAGTGATAGAGTATATTTTACAATGGAAGGAAAGACGATCCAACAGCAAAGCTGATTGGTTAAGATTGCTGTGTCTATTTACAATGGGAAAAATTGCCACTAAAGCCTCAACAAAGCACTTTGCAAAGCTTGCTAAGTCTTTCTCCAAGTATATGTATTTGCGACAGAGGAGAGAGGCCTCTTCTTATGCCAAGGCCGCAACTTTCTATGACTCACATCGGTCAGGAGGCCAATATTGCAGACACGAAGGATGTGAGGATCCATTTACAGAGCTTGCATATGCATGCACTGAGGCTAAATCCAAGAGCTTCAATGCAGCCCATTGTGGTGGCACTTAAGTAATTTAGATCATCAAAATAAGTGTAGATTTGATGGCTATTAATGAAATGACACTGAGGCATGGGGTTAGGAGACTGCTTGAAAACCAGCAATTTTGGGAAGCATTGTAGGACCTGAAGTTGTGAAATCTGCTGGAAAATCTAACAGAATACAGAACACAGAATGGATGCTGCACAGGAGAAGCCCTGAAGGCATAACTGTTGTTTGATAGAGGAGGAACATTTTAAAACAAGAACCATGAAGGTCGGGCCAGGATTTTGGAAGTTGATGCTGGAGCAAATGGTGAGCAAGAATAGAAACCAAAAGATTAAACAATACATGTTTGACAGAAGTAGAGTTAGGAAAATGTCAGAAATGAGAAGGTTATTGTAGGCAATGCAGCAGATTATAATTGTGTGTAGTAGGGGAAGATGAAAGAGCGCAGTAAAATGTAATCCCGAAGCAGCAATAAGGGAATATTCACATGGTGCCCTAAGCAACATAACAGAACCGGGTCATTTACTATGGATACAAAAGATTGCAAGGCAAGGGATGATCATCTACATATAATGCTGTGAATAATAATTATAATGATTTGTTTATAATGCACATAATATTCTCAGTGGTACAGAAGAAATTAAAGGTCCTCTTATAAGTATATAATAAGGTACTGAGAGTGGTAAAGGAAAAACTGGAGAGAACTAATTGATGGTGGTCACGTGAGAAGGTAGGACTTCTGAAAAGGAGAGTTTGTTTAGTGGAAATTAGGGAGGAATTTGGCAAGCTTCTTTAAATACAGAAGATTGAGGTTAAATTAAGTTGTTCCATACAATAAATTGGGGGAAGATGCCATAATTTTTCCTGTAAGTGGAATATGTGTTACAATAGTGAGTGCTGTTCTAGTATGGTGCTTAGGAAAGAAGCCAGGTTGCATGTAAAGAGCTGGGAGAGAGAAAAAGAAACTCAGTGGCCGTATCAGTTTGGAATCTAAGGCTGTAATAATGGAGTGAGGCTGGATTAAACAAGGGCATATTTATAATGGGCTTGTTCAAAGGGAGGGGAGAGGAGCTGAATTGATTAGGATCATGGTTAGCGCATAAAAAGGGAAGGAAAAAGTTGTGAGGGAATAGGATAAAGGAAGCAGGATGTGAAATGAAACAATGAAAGGCATGTCGGTATAATTATTATAATTATTAGGATATATTGCGCACCTGTGTAATATATAAAACACCTATATATATATGCATACCTGGCTTTCCTGGCATTCCTTGATCTCCATCTTTTCCAGGCATACCAGGGAATCCCAGGTCACCTGGAGTTCCCTTTTCCCCACTATCACCAGAACTTCCTATTGTATAGAAATAATATTATGAAACATTTATAAATAAGACGAAATAAAATACCAGCTTATATAATATTATTTATAATATTTATACTAATATGTTACAGCACAAAAAAGAATGTTCCATTAACAACAGAGTTAACAATAACTTGCTTACAGACAATATTCAGCTACAATATCCCAAATATCAGTGTATCTTATAGTTGTAATAAAGTGAACTACTGTACTACCACTATGTTATTACTAATTTACTACATTTTATTTATTATTGTTATCATTTATTTAAAAATCACCAAAATATTTTGTAGCACTAAATAAATGCATATATATCCCAAAATTGCTTACAATATAAGCCATTTTAGGATATTAGAAATGAAAGGGGAGGCGATAATTTGAATTCATATGTATATTTATTTTTTATAGATTTTTTTCAATAGACCTGTTTTGCAAGCCAATAAAAAGTACAGCAGATGTCTGCAGATTTATTTTTAGTTTGTTTCATAATTGGAGTACATTATTCTAAAATGACTGAAAATGTAGTTTAGTGAGTTAAGATTTTCACAGGATTATTTACCTCTATCTCCTTGATCTCCTTTGTCACCTTTCATTTTCTCCATCTCAGTTTTATCCATTAAGCCTGGAGGACCTGGCAGACCGTCTTCACCCCTATCACCTTTAGGTCCTTCAGTTCCAGATTCACCAGGGAACCCAGCAGGTCCCTGATCACCTAAATAAAATAATTAAACAAATACATTTAAACAAACCTCAATATTCAAAAATATACATAAAACAGCTTCAAATGACCTTATTTAAAAAAAAAAAAACATTTAATAATAGGAGGCAGATAGAAGGCTTTTATGGACATAAAAAGAAGGCCTGTGTTTAAATAAGGTTAGATGATTACAAATAGGTATCAAAGTGGTATTTTAGGTAGAATAAACTGCTTTAAAAACTCAACTCTCTGAATGTGTCATATATTCACTTGATATTGATACAATGTTTTCAATGCAGCACCAAATTAAAGAGCAATTTACCTCACTGTAAGTGCTCTTCATGGTGTGAAAGAGCACAAGATTGTATGTTAAAATAATCTATTTTTTTAATCACACTAATAACAGCTAAAACAATCTAACATTTTAAGTCTGTTTACAAGCACAGTCTGTCCTGCCTACTGACTGTTTCATGATAAATTCATTGATAGGAGTGTTTTCCCTGGGCTCAGGGTTGCACTCAAAAGTTAATCACAACTGACCTATTTAGGTGTTTCCAGTATTCCGTGATCTGCAAACAATGATTTGTTGAGGGTTAACAATTTTTTTTTCTTTTGCACACTACATGAAGCAGAAGCTGCATGTCTGGGAATGGGCATGTTACTGGATTCTCAGTGAAAAATGCATGTATTTCAAAAAGTCAAAAATGATTTCAACATGCTTTGAGGAGATCTTTTATGTGATATGGTCAAAAGTGTGCCGAATTAAGTGGCCCTTTAAAGATACTCAGTGTTGCAGATTACTGTGTACTTTATAATTTATTCTAATAATGCCAAATTGAATCCACTGTGTCATTTTCCCTATGTAAGTCGAATTTTCATCAGTTCACATTTGAATATTCTACATATTTACAAAAATAAAAGCTAAGTATTTATTTATGTTTGTGGCTATATTCAACTAGAATGCCAATGCACACATTGCATATAAATGTCAGTTTAATTCTAGCTGCTGGGTTTCAAAGAAGGTTGAAGGAACTCATTTAAAACAAGCAAGCTGAATTTCAAAATATTTCATGATACGTCATGTAACTTAATACATTTTTTTAAAATATACTTTGATTGATATGTTGATATACTTTTCTAACTAGATTAAATATTAAAGGGAACATGGAAGGTTTCTGGATTATACTAAGTATATAATATCTGTTTACTTGTATGTACTTTATTTTATTAAGAAGTACTTATAAATTCAGTTTTACTGTCTAAACTATACAAGTAGTACCTGCCTGGGTCTGCCCTCTACAGCTCATGAAGACACAGACTCTGCTGTACGTGCTGTGCAGTGTCTCATACTAGCCAATCAGTGACCATGTCTCAACAGCATGATGCAGAATGTTGATGAGACTTTGCCACTGATTGGTTAGTACGATATACTGAACAGTCAGTACTACAGAGTCTACATCTTCAGAGCTTATAAGCACTTCTTAATAAAAGTGCATATGTGTGTGTGTGTGTGTGTGTGTATATATATATATATATATATATATATATATATATATATATATATATATATATATATATACAGAAATCATGCATGAATTTGATGATGGAGGATGATATGCAATGACAGATATGTGAAACATAACATTAAACATATGTGGATATTTTGTACCTTTGTCGCCTGGTAGTCCTGGAAGCCCTGGTGTACCTGGTCGACCCACATCTCCTGGAGTTCCCATTACGCCCATCTCTCCCTTTGGTCCTAGAAGTACATTGATGATTATTTACTTTTCTGCATGTAATAGCAACCCAAGATATAGACCAACATTGCTCAAATGATGTGAGCTATAAAAATATCCTATTATTTAACCTTCAATTAACTTGCCACACTGCAACATATGTGATTGTCGTCCCTCCTATATTTCCCATTCACAAGTATTTCTATTATTTTTGTGATTCATTATCGTAATGGCTCAACAGTTACTCAATTGTAACGAGTAAGAGCTATAATAATCCAGCCAAAATCAATCCACACTCTTTGGTATTGTCTTAAAACCCCTTAATACACATGTTGCTACATTGATAGCTTGCAAGATGAAGTTGTAAGATAAGTATTAAAATGTGTATTTATTACTCAAGATATGGGGGCAGAAGTAATAAGGAGGCATTATGGTAGCAAGTAAAATGTGTTTTTTAATCTGAGTAACCATGCACCTATGTGTCTAGCCTCTACTCAGAAATATCTAGTCAGGATGGATTATAAGTATGTATTGTTGTGAGTTCAGTTATAATTATTCTTGTGATGTCACGATATGTGGGTATATGTTTATAAGCATTTCAACTTTGCAGCCAAACTTCACTACATCTTGCAAGCAAACACAATGAAACATTGCCCAACTATTTACTGTGCTTTTATTAGACTATGCCATTTAAATATACTGTACTTGAGATTACCTGAGAAACCCTGAAGACCCTCTTTTCCTGGTTGACCTGGGAGACCGGGTAAACCTGGTTCTCCTGTGGATCCAGTTGAACCTATGCTTCCCTTGTCTCCTTTTGGCCCAGGCATATCTGATCCAGGGAAACCAGCATAACCTCTTTCTCCCTTTACTCCAGTAGGTCCTGTGTGACAAAAGAAAAAATGCAATATAATATTTTATAAAATAGAACTTAGATGTTGACTTTTGACTAAATGGAGGTAAGAGCTAAATACAGTTCCTTGCAAAAGTATTTACCCCCTTGGTATTTTTTGTGTTTTGTTGCCTCACAACCTGGAATTAACATGGATTGTTTGAAGATTTGCATCATTTAATTTACAGAACATGCCCACAACTTTGAAGATGTTTTTTTTTTTTTATTATAAAGTAGACAACAAATAGGACAAAATAACAGAAAACGTCAATGTGCATAACTATTTACCCCCCTAAAGCCAATACTTTTAGAGGCACCTTTTGCGGCAATCACAGCTCCAAGTCGCTTTGGATAAGTCTCTATGAACTTGCCACATCTTACCACTGGGATTTTTGCTCATTCCTCCTTGCAAAACTGCTCCAGCTCCTTCAAGTTGGATGGTTTGCTCTTGTGAACAGCCATCTTTAAGTCTGACCATAGATTTTCTATTGGATTAAGGTCTGGGCTTTGACTAGGCCATTCCAACACATTTACATGTTTCCCCTTAAACCACTCAAGTGTTGCTTTAGCAGTGTGTTTGAGGTCATTGTCCTGCTGGAAGGTGAACCTCCGTCCTAGCCTCAAATCACACACAGAGTGGTACAGGTTTTGCTCAAGAATATCCCTGTATTTAGCACCATCCAGCTTTCCCTCAACTCTGACCAGTTTCCCAGTCCCGGCTGCTGAAAAATATCTTCACAGCATGATGCTGCCACCACCATGTTTCACTGTGGGAGTGGTGTTCTTTGGGTGATGTGATGTGTTGGGTTTGCGCCAGACATAGCGTTTTCTTTGATGGCCGAAAAGTTCAATCTTAGTCTTATCAGACCAGAGCACCTTCCTCCATACATTTTGGGAGTCTCCCACATGACTTTTCGCAAACTCAGAATCTGCCATTTTGTTTTTTTCTGAAAGTAATGGATTTCTTCTGACCACTCTGCCATAAAGCCCAACTCTATGGAGCGTACGGCTTATTGTCGTCCTATGTACAGATACTCCAGTCTCTGCTGTGGCAATCTGGAGCTCCTCCAGGGTTACCTTAGGTCTCTGTGCTGCCTCTCTGATTAATGCCCTCCTTGCCCGGTCCGTGAGTTCTGGTGAGCAGCCGTCTCTGGGCAGGTTTGCTTTTGTGCCATGTTCTTTCCATTTGGTTATGATAGATTTGATGGTGCTCCTGGGGAGCATCAAAGATTTGGATATTTTTTTATAACCTAACCCTGACTTGTACTTCTCAACAACATTGTCCCTTACTTGTTTGGAGAGCTCCTTGGTCTTCATGGCAGTGTTTGGTTAGTGGTGTCTCTTGCTTAGGTGTTGCAGACTCTGGGGCCTTTCAAAAAAGGTGTGTATATGTAATGACAGATCATGTGACACTTAGATTGCACACAGGTGGACATCATTTCACTAATTATGTGACTTCTGAAGGTAAATGGTTGTACCAGAGCTTTTTATGGGCTTCATAACAAAGGGGGTGAATACATACGCACATGCCAATTTTCTGTTTTCTATTTCTAAAAAATAGTTTTATGTATATATTTTTCTCATTTCACTTCACCAACTTAGACTATTGTGTTCTGATCCATCATATAAAATTCAGATGAACAAAACTTTGAACTTAAGGCTGCAAAATAGGTAAAAAGTCAAGGGGGTGAATACTTTTGCAAGGCACTGTACATAACAACTCTGTGTGTAGGGGTTTCCCTTTATATCTTTAGAATATGGAGAGTGACATAACAGATGATGATGAATGGTAAGGCAGCTGGTAAATTGGAGTAAGACAGAATTGTAGTAATTATGAATAATTTGTTGAAATGTATTATTGTATTACCTGGTAACCCTGGTGATCCCTGTGGTCCTTGTACGCCTGGTGGGCCCTGTGGACCAATTCCTGGGACACCAGGTGATCCTTGTAGACCTGGCAACCCCGCAGGACCAGTGTTACCTAGGAAGAAAAATTATTATTTGTACATTTTAAGTAATTTCAGAAAAAGTCATTTTATATGTTAACCTAAACAATATTTAGCTATTGTTTCATATTTAGATAATTATATTTGTAGGTATAATGACTACTAATTTTAAATATTCTAATTGCTGCTATGAGTCTAGTCAGGCCTGCCATCAGAAAGTACTGGTGTATGGGGCCCTATAAGATGAGAACTCCTCATTTATTTCAAGGGTGCTTAATCTCAGTACATGAGTAGATTTTCTCTTCCCTCATAACATGTTTGTTTTGCAATGTGCAGTAGTTTTATATGTAAGCTGTATATCTGCATGTTACGTTATATTCATGTAAACTGCATTTATATTGTACAAATGTGGACATTATCATCTGATTTAATTGAAAACACTTTGATTAACCACAATCATTTCATGTATTTTTTTTAGCTATAAGCATTATATATTGCTAATATTGCATGTGCAGCATGCTTGATTTTGGGTTGAATTGTTTCTCAGCACGTTTATATTTTCAGTGAATGCTGCTTGCAGTGGGCTTGTGCACTATTTAATATGCTTGATTGTACATCTAAGTTTATATCACTATATGATGCATATGTGAGCAAGGTTTTTTTATGGTCCTGGTTGTTACATGTCTAGTGGGCCCCATTTCTCTGATAACATATCTGACTGTAGTCAACACTATAGAGTCCAGTAATGGTTTCCACTCAACCCTAAGTTTAACATATTATATTTGCTCTTCCTTTTATACATTAGGTAGTTATTGTTTTATTTACCATTATCTTTATTACAATTTAAAATATTATAGAAGAGCAGCCATATAGTCACTAGTTTGTTTGTAATTTGATCAAAGTATTTTTAACTTATCAGCTGTCTCTAATAATGCCAACGTTGTTGTTGTTTAGTCATTCAGTCGGGTCCGACTCTCCATAACCTTATGGATCGCAAAACGCCAGGCGCATCTGTCAATCACTGCACCTCTGAACTCATACTTCAGTGGCCTCATCTATCTCTCACTTAGGAGGCAGATGAGATGGTCTGGTACTCCCACCACTTTAAGAGCTTGTCATATTTTGTTTTGATCCACACAGTCAAAGGCTTTTTCTCCTAAAATCTCTAACTGGCTCCTAAAAATTTCAGCTATTTACTTAAGGCACTATTCAATTCCAGACTATAAGGATCTTTGTAGAATTACACATTAAACCTCTATAATCTAACAAAGATCTAATACCACGGAGGTTGTGAAATGACCTCGGTGTCATTAAACATAAAACCCTGCCACGGACGTCCTTTAAGGACCTCCATAGCATCTAATAATTAACCATATACAAACGGGGTCCTTAAAAGACCCCCTTGGTATTCCTGTTAAGCCCATGGTATTTCTACTAACTTATTACCTACCACGGGGGTCATTTAAGGATCCCCATGGTATCTAAATTAACTAAATTAGAGCATTTTTTTAAATCAGTATTTTGTTTTCATGGAGGGCAGTTTTCAGGCCAGGAGATAAGGACATTGGCTTCAATTAAGATTTAAGAGGACAAGATGTTCTTCAATGAAGATGAAGAACATTCCAAGGCAGAAGATTGTGGACAAACATATTTGATCATTGCTGGATGGTCATTTAAGTAGGTAAATATTAAAATGAATTTATTTTATAGGTTTGATTATTTTATATTTTAATATTTATTTATTTTAATTGTTTTATGGCACATCATAAGTTAATTTTAGCATACCATGGGGTCTTAATAGACCCCTATGGATGGTAAGGGTTAATTTGGATACTATGGGGGTCTCTATTGACCCACATGGTATATAGGGGATAATTTAGATATCAGGGGGTCCTTTAAAAACCCCATGGTTTTTAGGCGTTAATAGGAATACCATGGAGTCTTCCATGTGGTTAATTATTAAATGCCACAGAGGTTATTAAAATGCTTTATGGCTTACACAGCTGCTAATATTGTTAATTTCGTACATACTTTAAGTGTCTTTTTTCTTTAAATGAAGTGTTCCTTTAAGCTCATTTTTAAATTGATTTCTCCCTTTCTATCAGAATCAGTTCTGTAGAAAAGTGTACATATAGTATTTTGTTCTGGTCAAAATAGGATTTTTTAAGATTCCAAAATGTAATATTGAAGTTTAAAATAATTTATGTCATGGTTGTCAAGCAGAGATTCAGAGCAATAGAATACGCTGTTTTTGTATTATATTACATTAGTTTGAAATAAAAAAGACACAGGTGGTATTACATGTATGGTTTAATTTAACTATCGACATTAACAACTGTTAATAAAAATAAGTACTTGAAAATTATTTAAAAACAGTTTTTCCAGTAAAATTATATTGAAGATGGAAACTTTTACCTGCTAGTAAGCCTTTATGACCCCCCTAGAAGCTTATGATGTTTTCTATTCTACTGTGCAATTATTGATATTAATTGCTGGGGGTCTCCAAGCACTAATTTCTGACTTAAGAGAGCATAATTAAGTCCAGATTCTTGAGTAAAGGCTTTTATAGGGCAAATAGTAGTAATTAGGCAGTATTTAGTGATTGACAGGTTACAAACTTGAATAGGGCCAATTGAATAGGGCTCTATATAAGCACACAACATATTTTTTTACAGACTTTTTAAGTTAGTAAACTTCTATCCAAAAGCGAGGTCTTCACTTAACTAAAAACTTCTGTAAAAAAAAAAATGCTGTGCTTATATAGAGCCCTATTCAATTGGCCAAATCGCAATTGAATGAGGCCCTATGTTTATTATAATGTCTTACTTTAATTTTTTTTAGGGACCCACCAACACAGAAAGCAGTATGATGTGTTTCATGATAAAGTTTTGTACAATAATATTTTTATCTTACCTTTGGTCCCAGGATGACCGGGAACCCCTGGAAGACCTTGCTCTCCAGGAACGCCAGGTATTCCTGAGCTTCCTTTATCTCCAGGCAATCCAGATGTACCAGGAGGACCCTGAAGTCCTTTAGGACCTGGAAGACCTAGTCCTGGCTCACCCTAAACATTGTACAAAAAACAAAGTCAGTGGATTTCAGTGTGTTGCCTCTGCCTGAATGAACTTGTCTGGTTGTAATGTATATTAATTAGAATCAAGTGTTGAGCCTTTGAATCAGACAGTGGACATGTCATATGTAACTACTTCATCAAAATCTTGGAGTTAGTAACAGCTAAACAAAAAATACAGCAAGTTAAACTGCAGTTTACAGAGCTGTGGATTAATGTGTTATTAACATACACGCGTGTTGGAGTCTGTAACTGTAACACATCCTATTCTACATATATAGGTAGACCCTGCTTAACACTACCCTGTTTAACACTCATTCACTATAAAGCTGTTTTTCCTGACACATTCCCAATTGGAAATAACACAGTTTTGGACCGACACATCCCTGCGTAACACTGATTCAATGCCTGTGTATCATTCCAAACACCAAGAGCCATGGAAGGAATTTTAAAATCGAGTCATCTATTCTATTTTAAAATTGACCCATTTAACACTGTTTTGTTTAGCACTTGGTCTTCTAGGAGCACATCTACAGAGTTAAAAGAGGTATGCCTGTATTTATATACAGGTGTACCCTGTTTATCTCTACCCTTTTTAGCACTGTTTCGCTATAACGCTATTTTGACCCGTAATTCCTTGTTTAAGGCACTGCCTCGCTATAACGCTGTTTTTGCTGCCAACCCCCTTTTAATGCTCTGATTCTAAAAAAAAATAAAATCCAGGATGAGCCCAAACTTTCAACATCACACATTTAAAGTTTATATTTCTGCTAATGTTCAGTTTGTGTTAGTGTTATGTTTGCTGCAATTGTGTATTTTTTTTTCATGAGTTCCCCTATCCCTATCTTCCCCATGTTATACTGCCCTGTTTAGAGCTGTTTCGCTTAGCACTCCTATTGCTTGGAACCTATCTACAGCATTAAACGAAGTATAGCTGTACTAACTTCTAGACTTGAATCTATAGTATAACTTTATATATTTGTCAATACAAAAGTACATTATTTAACCAAAAAAAAGTGGGAGTAGAATTGAAACCAATGACTTACCAATTAAATAATCTTCCACTTTCTTGGTTAAATAATGTACTTATGTATTGACAAATATAGAAAGTTATGTCAGACAGCACATTTACCATTGCACCTACTTACTATACCATAGAATCAAGTACAAAAGTTAGTATATCTAGTCAAGAAAAGTATGTGTTACAGTTACAAACTCCAATCTTAATATCTATGCAGATTCTTATGGGACGGTGGTCAAGGGATATGCAAACAATAACTAAAATGACAATATCAGTTCATGATCAATTTAAAAAATATAAATCTCATAATTTTCCAGTGTCTAGCATATTTTAACAAGTTTTTTGTAAGGCATAGGTTTGCCAAGGAGTGCTTTTATATACATTTGAGTCTGTATAGTTGTATAAACCAACAAATGTGTGAAATGTACAGTATCTCACAAAAGTGAGTACAGCCCTCACATTTTTGTAAATATTTTATTATATCTTTTCATGTGACAGCACTAAAGAAATTACACTCTGTTACAATGCTACAATCTAAAGTAGTGGAAATGTCCAAATTGGGCCCAAAGTGTCAATATTTTCCAGCACTGCCTTAACCCTCATGGACATGGAGTTCACCAGAGCTTCACATGTTGCCACTGGAGTCCTCTTCCTCTCCTCCTTGATGATATCACGGAGCTGGTGGATGTTAGAGACCTTGCACTCCTCCACCTTCTATTTGAGGATGCCCCACAGACGCTCAATAGGGTTTGGGTCTGGTGACATGCTTGGCCAGTCCATCACCTGTACCTTCAGCTTCTTTAGCAAGGCAGTGGTCGTCTATATGTGTATATATGTTTTCTATAATATGTTGTGATGATTCCCCCTATATGGATTTAACTGATGATGTCAGATGCTGCCTGCCACGCTGTTTATGTTCAAACTGAGGGTTTCATCTCATATCAGTGTTTTTGTGTTCTTTGTGCCTTATCCGTTTATCTGTCATTTAGGGATTATTTCAACTACCTTTCCTCAGTATAGATGTATACTTTTGGTGGTGGGAGTGTCATGGTCTGGGCCTGCATAAGTGCTGCCGGCACTGGGGAGCTACAGTTCATTGAGGGAACCATGAATGCCAACATGTACTGTGACATACTGAAGCAGAGCATGATCCCCTCCCTTCGGAGACTGGGCCGCAGGGCAGTATTCCAACATGATAACGACCCCAAACACACCTCCAAGACGACCACTGCCTTGCTAAAGAAGCTAAAGGTAAAGGTGATGGATTGGCCAAGCATGTCACCAGGTCTAAACCCTATTGAGCATATGTGGGGCATCCTCAAACAGATCGTGGGGTAGTGCAAGATCTCTAACATCCACCAGCTCCATGATGTCATTATGGAGGAGTGGGAGAGGACTCCAGTGGCAACCTGTGAAGCTCTGGTGAACTCCATGCCCATGAAGGTTAAGGCAGTGCTGAAAAATAATGGTGGCCACACAAAATATTGACACTTTGGGCCCTATTTGGACATTTCCACTTAGGGGTGTACTCACTTTTGTTGGCAACGGTTTATACATTAATGGCTATGTGTTGAGTTATTTTGAGGGGACAGCAAATTTACACTGTTATACAGGCTATACACTTACTACTTTACATTGTAGCAGAGTGTCATTTCTTCAGTGTTGTCACATGAAAAGATATAATAAAATATTTACAAAAATATGAGGGGTGTACTCACTTTTGTGAGATACTGTAGCACCAAAATGTTATATGAGAATGCTTTGAACAACAACCATATGTAATAATGGAATATTTTCCAAATACATTTTCAAAATATCAAATGTTATATAATCATATTGTTTCAGATAAGCTTATAAGCCATAAAATATACAATAAACAAAGTCCTCTCATAGTTTATCTCTCTATCACATTCACAACTCCCACCTCTAAACTCTAAGATCTCCTCAGCAGGGATCATAATTTCTGACTCACACTTTACTCTCAAATTGTTAGCAACTCACCAAGTTTCCTATAAGCTACTGTCTAAATCCAGTGTTTCCAAAAATGTATTTTATGTGACCCTGGGGTTCCATTTTATGTGACCATGGTTTGATGAGAATATTATCCTAAAAGGTTTCTTCTGTGCTAGATTTTATGATATCCTTTAAAGAGTCATGGGGGGTCTGGAAGTTAATCTGGGGTCTTGATGTTCAGAGTTTGGGCCATTTTATGGTACTGGGGAAAGAATGTAGTGTTCCATGTAGGATATTGGAGTCCTAAGGTTGCATGAATACTTTTGTAGGCCAAACGTGTTTCCATGGCTTGACTGGTTTGAGATACATCGGTGTATGTAAATCATAATAAATAATATTAATGGTATTAAGATGCTGGCAGGTATGGCAGGTGTAGGCGACACCTTGTAATTCATTAAACATATTATAAGCGATTTGTTTTCTTTGCTCTGTGACATTTTCTATACATTACCAAAATAATTATATACATAATGTGTTTACCTTTTGCCCTGATCCACCTCGGATTCCAGGTATACCATTAAAGCCAGGCTGACCTGGGTTGCCATTAACTCCAGGAGGACCTGTCATACCTTGGTGACCTGCAAGATCATATCAAGTTATCAAAACACTGTAAACAAGATGTCCATTACTTAATTTGTGATGATCTACTGACTGCAATACACAGCTAGCTATTTTGGATAGAAAAACTCAGCACATTAATCTCATTATTTCCTCAGTTTCTATAACTTCAGGAAGTGTAGGAGAACCACACTAATATATTTTCACAAAAAAAATCACGTGTAAATGGGAAACAATATGAATATATGCAAATGCTATACTAACGGAAAAAGCTCAATAATACACTGCATATTACTGAAAATACCTATTAAAAATAAGTGAAAAGTTATTTTTTTTAAATGAAGATACATTCCTCATTTGACCTGTGAAGTAATCCTAAAATGCTACAAAATAAACAACACTACAAAATCAGAAAATGGAAAGAAATATTAGAAAAACAATAAAAAAAAAGAAAAGGAAAAGAAAATGAGAAAGAAAAAAATATATGAACTTACAAACAAGATGGAACCCACAGTAAACTAAGACTCTAAAGGCATATTTTGGGGTCATCAAAGACCATAAAGCCTGTTCCTCTCCTTTAACAGCCCACACTGTATGACCATTCAGCACTTAATTTTAGATTATTAAGGATTTCCTTTAGCAAAGACTTGCAAGTTCAACTTTTTTAATCATTTTTGTATTCCTTCTGTATTTTTTTCCATCCTTTCCCTTTTCTATTATCTTCTTCTATACTCTTTTTAACCCTTTCTTATTATACTCTTTTTCTTTTATTTTTCCCACATCTCCCTTTGCTCTTTTTTTTCTTTCAATTTATTCAACTAAGTGCATATTTGATACATCAAATTTGGCATAAGGGTAACCAATTTGCAAACTGGATTATAACTATATGGACAGTAACAAAATTGAGTATTTTAGCCAAACAAAATACTTTTTTATATGACCTCTATTGCCTGTAATAGCTTTTTCCTACATATACAAGATTGTGGTGCTTTAGTTTAGGAGTGTTATTAAAAAATAAAAGTTATTTGCATATTATTAGAATTGGCTAACATGCTTTAAAAATATTGGCAAAAAATAATTCTGGATTTATAGATTTGCATGAGATTAATATAGCAAGAACATGCTTACAGTTTGACTAAAAAAGCTAATTGTTAGCATGCTCTTAATGATCACATAAAAGGGACATAGAACATAACTGTTTTTGAAACATTTTAAAAAAGGGTGTTTTAAACATTACAAACAAAGGCCCATATTAAAGTCTAAAAAATTTGCAGCACTTACAGAAAGATTAAATTGAACAAGCCTGGAACTATTTGGCCGAAAGCCAAAACCGTAAACCATGCACCCGTAAGTAGCATTTATGGGCATGATCATGATCAATTAAGCAAGCCCGTAACTACCGATTTAGAAACAAGTAAGTGAGATCATCATCATGACATCAGTAAAACTTGGAGGTTAAACCACTCCAACAATCAATTACTGTTTAGAAGTCCGACCTGCGATCGGACTCGCAATCCAGAAATGTTGCAATTTAAAAAAATCAATAAATCTACTATTCTAGTCCATGCAAGTTCAATCACATGTATTAACCCATTGATTGCCTCTATCAATATAACATAAAAATTAAACATTTTTGTATTTTTATTGCAGATTTGCGAGCTTGAGACTGTTGTGCAGTTAATGTCTCACATCGCTTTCCCTGTCTTTTAAAGTGCAGTATTATTTTTTTATTTGCTTTTACAGTGCTACGAATAGGTGTTTAACCCCCTTGCGAGTCCTCTATAGTACTCGTAGGATTTTTGGCTACATTTCCAGGTGTGAAAACAATTGCGGGCTTGAGGAATTGCAGCAATTTATTAGCCATTTGTGATTTTAGGGGTTTCGAGCTTGACAGATCAAAGGCTTAGCTGGGTCGGAGTTACAATTTTGACAACCGCAGTTGCTTTTCAGCCTGTAACCCGCATATCGATTGCAGGTAGCTAAAAGAGGCCAATTTAATAGCCGTAACTTCTGTGGGCTACATTACAAGCTACAATAACTACAATTTGAATGATTTCATAGGGGCCATAGAGCCCTATTCTATTATCTGCTCGCAAATGCCTCTAAGCTATCATTTTAGCTATGTGTGTTTTTTTCTCTAAATGTTTCGATGTATTTTATTGACTCAAGCCTGCAATTTACCTCCTTAAGCCTAAACTTGTAAACCCTGCCTTTTTAAGTGGGATTTCAGGGGGCGTGTTCATATAATCTAACAATATTTATGCAAGCCCGTGATTTACTTCTTAGACCCAGCCAATAGTAAATAAGACCATCATCATGATGTCAGTAAAACATGGAAGTTAGACACAATCTGCAATTGGAAGCTGCGAATTAATTAGTGCCAATAAGTAATATTTGTCGATCGGGCCTGCAATCACACAATCTATAAAATGCATTAGATCATCTGTTTTAGTCCATGTGGGTTTCATGATATGTATAAACCCCTTGAGTGCAAGATCGATATTACTCAGAAATAACAGTTCAAAATAATATTTTTTTAATTGCATATTAGGGGTTTTGCAATCAATTCTAATGTTTTTCCATGCCTTCCCATGCTTTTAAAGTACAGTAGTGTGTGGAAAAAGCCCTTGCGAGTCCTATTTAGTACTTGTAATATTTTTGACAGAAACTTGATACTTTTTTCTAGCTGTGAGTCAGACTTTATTTGCGAGCTAGAGCTCTGGGTCTAAAAAATATCGATTTTATGTAGCTTTAATCATTTAGAGCTCATAATATTCGAGCTGTGCATAAACCGTTGGAGTTCTAAGGCTGTTTTTGCGTCTTTGGATGGGCCGTAGTGATTTAAAGCGGGTAACTCATAATCAGATTTTGAGTAGCTAATAGAATATGTGGCGATATTAATAGCAGTTTGTGGCGATATTAATAGCAGTTTTAAGTGTGTATACATTTACAAATCGGGGCGCTGTTTTTAGCATGAAAAAATACTAAGTACAACCTGTTCAAACGTAACTGAAGCTAACTGGAAACGCAGATAGCAAATTTTAGTCTGCAATCCCCAAGAGCAGTTAAAACATTTGAATATTTTTTTGTGCACTGAAACCGTAATTTGAAAAAAGAAATGTATTATCAAATACCCTCTTTCTGACACAATAAAGAAAAATATAATCCCCTTGTCGCTTTATTATGCAAAATATTACCTTTTTCACCAGGGGGTCCAGGGTATCCTATGCCTTGAGCACCAATGTCTCCTTTTTCTCCTGGAAATCCAGGTCTTCCTTGAGATCCTGGTAATCCCTTTTCACCTGTTGACCAACCATATAGCATTAAAATATAGGTACATGTGATCACCTTTACATAAAACATAGAGACAAAACTGTACCTTGATCTCCTGGCAAACCGGGGACACCTGCTCTACCCATTGGACCTGGTGGTCCAATTTTTGTAATGACTTTTCCAGGTTCACCTTTAGCACCTTAAATACAGTTGTATATATGTTAAATAACTTATAAAATAATTATTTCAAATGTTAACATTTCTTAGTCACTGGCTGCTTCCAGTTCATGAAAACATAGCTGCATCAGTATTCAGATATTTAGTTAGTACACACTCTCCTTTTTATTTATATATTATTGTTATTATTTTGATCATAGTAAATATATCACTGGGATAGCTAGTCTTTTTTACTTCAGGGGCTGACGTGGTACCAATTCGTCAGAATGTCCCGACAATACATTTAACAATATTTTTGGATAAAAAAACTTCTGAGTGGAAGGAATAGATAAATAGATAATGAACGCCATTGTTTTGTGGGAGGATAAAGTGATGTAGTATGGAGACAAAATGGTCTGTGTGGTGTAGAAGAGAGACATGCTCTACCTCTTCAGAGAACAGCGCGCTGTATAGAGATGCTCAGAGGGTCACAGCACTGTATGTTGGTCACTAATGCCATGATAAATTATTCGTAGCATCCCTCTATGCAACTGATTCTATCAACATTTTATATATATATATATATATATATATATATATACAACAGGCAGTAAAGCATCCTCCAGCTCGAACTGCATATCATGGATTAGCACTAGTATATGTGTGCCTACTTCATAGCTCAGTGGTGTGTATTAGACCTAGGTCTTACCCATTAGAGTGGTAGCGCAAATGTGTCGAGTTTTTTCTATGCATATACTTCATGTGTTTCTTGCCCGTCTCTTAACTGGTGTAATATTTATGCCCTAACAAAAAATTAAGTATCTGCACTCAGAATAACATGTAAAAATACTAAAATTAATATATTTACCTGGGTTGCCTGGTAAGCCTACAAATCCAGGTACTCCTGATTCCCCTCTGTCCCCAGGTTGTCCAGCAGGACCTGCTCCCGGTAGTCCTGGTAATCCTCTGTCACCACGTGGTCCAGGAAAACCACTATCTCCAGGTGGACCACGGTCACCTTTAGCACCAATTGTTCCCTACATTTGTCACAATGTATAAATTATATGTTAAAAACAAAAGGCCATAAGTCAGAAGCCCTTTGCGGGCTTGGAGAAATTGATCAATTGTCAAATCAAATCAATCAAATATTTTCACACCTCAAATGGCAAATGGGGGGGGGGGGGCACAGGGGAGGGAGAGGGGGGAAGTAGACACAGGGGATGGAGTGGGGGGGGAATAGATACAGGGGTGAGAGAGGGGGGAAGGAGACACAGGGTAGGGAGAGCAGGGCAAAGAGAAATGGGGGGGGAGTAGAGGAGGAAGAGAGACAGGAGAGGGAGAGGGGGGAAAGAGACACAGGGGGAGAGGGGGGAAAAAGACACAGGGGAGGGTGGGAGAGACACAGGCAAGGGAGGGGAAGAGACACGGGGGAGGGTGGGGGGAAAGAGACAGAAGGGTGAGAAATGGGGAGCGTGGAGAAGAGACACAAGAGGGAGTGAGGGGAAAGAGGGGTGCGAGAGGGGGAAAGAGACACAGGGGAGGGAGAGAGGGGCAAAGAGACACAGGGGATGGAGTGAGGGGGAAGAGGCACAGGAGAGGGAGAGGGGGCAAAGAGACACAGGGGAGGGAGAGGGGGGAAAGACACATGGGAGGGAGAGAGAGGAAAGAGACACAGGGGAGGGGGAAGAGACACAGGGGAGGGAGAGGGAGGGAAGAGGGAGATGGGAGAAAGAGACACAGGGGAAGGAGGAGGGGAAAAGACACAGACGAGAGAAATGGGGGAAAGGAGACAAGGGAGGGAGTAGGGGAAAGAGACACAGGGGTGAGAGAGGGGGAAAGAGACACAGAGGAGGGAGAGCAGGGCAAAGAGACACAGGGGAAGGAGAGGGGGCAAAGATACACAGGGGAGAAAGAGAGGGGGAAAGAGACGAAGGGGAGGGAGAGAGGGGAAAGAGATGCAGGGGAGGGAGAGAGGGGAAAGAGACACAGAACACAATGTTATCACAACTATATCATGTCGTCATTTTTGATGGGCAAGTCGCTAGTGATATATAATTACGATTATCTTGTTTACACCTCTGACCATTCATTGCTAATGTTTACATGCCAGCAATAACTAGATTTATAACATACCGATAAACCTTTTGGACCTTGCGCACCAGGTTGTCCATCTCTTCCTGGTCTTCCGTCTCTACCTGGATTCCCTGCCAGTCCTGGAAATCCAGGACTTCCTTTATCACCTTTCAGTCTTGCTTCATATATTACCTCACCAGGTTCACCTTTCGCTCCAGGGCTACCCATAAGTCCTGGATTTCCTTGAGAGCCCTGGAATAAAACATTTTATTAAGATTATTAAAATGTGATATGCCTAGGTGTACACAAGTGACATGTCTGGGAAGAAAGCATTAAAAAACGAGTAGGATCCCCATAAAAGATTAAAGGGTAAGGTGTAGATTTGTTGAGATCTACGGTTTATATTTTGTTGTGCATGCTGTCAATAAGATGCTATATTTGTTGTTGTTTTGGTAGATTAATATTAGTGACATTTGTAGATCATATTTAAGTGTCTGGTCTATGTAAAATATGCACCACTTCTATAAACGCACCACTTCTAAAAGTAAACCTAATTTAAGAAATATTATAATCTATAGCATTTCCTTTGTCACTTTAATATTCTAAAATTAATGACTTTATAATAATATATCCATTTGCATTCTGGGTATTGATGAATTGTATTGTTTGGTGTTCACATAGGGCCTCATTCTATTAGCGGCCGCAGCCGTTGCGGGGCAGCAAGGACCGGCCGCAAGCTATTCTGCTATTCTATTCCCTTCCGGCCGGGGGCTCCGGCAGGCTTGCGGCCGGTGCCTTGCTATCTCTTGCGGCCGCTCGCGCCGGAGGAAATCCTTTGATCTAAAACGGCCGCAAGGAAATCGGCCGTAAGAAAATCCTATTTGCAATTCAATTGCTCCGGGAACCCTCTCTGCAAGGCTAAAAGCGAGCCGCAGCTTACTTGCAAGAAAGAGGTCCCGCTAGCACCAATTAAGCACAAAATATAGCCCAAATAAAGCCATCCTGCACTTTGAGAAGGCTATAAAGTGATTTTTGGTGTTAGCAAAAATAGCTCAAAATTCCCCTATACTCAAATCCGTAAAATATTTTTTTGTTAATATACATCAAATATCCATGTAAAAAGTCCATAGGGCTTGGAGCACCTCAGACCCGCCCACGCTGCAGCCGGAAAATAAACAGTTAATTTGAACTTGGGTTTGGGCTGATGTGCAAGCTTGAGAGTGGGTTCCTTTTAATCCTCATGTCCCCCAATATGATCCCTAGCATTTACAGAGCTGTACAGTGCAGGCTTGAATTTATTTTTGAGTTTTAAGTTTTCAGAGCTTACGGCCGGTAGCAAGATTTACGGCCGGCCGTAAGAGGAGATCCTTGCGGGGTAGTTTAATTGAATTCCGAGGTAACGGGACCCCCGCAAGGAATCGCAGCCTTACGGCCGGTTTACGGCCGATAATAGAATGAGGCCCATAGTATTAATGCTTAGCCTGACTGGTTGCTGGATAGCTATGCTATAAATGGTTATTTCCCTGCTGATCATTCTTTTTATGTGGAGACTCATGACTGAAGCTTTAGCCAATCACAGCAAGTATCCTAAGATGTATTTTCTTTAAGAGGTTCGTCTAGCTTTCCTAAAGTTGCAAAGAAGTGAATCAGGCAGGGAGAGGAGGCAAAATGTTTTCTGATAAGATTTAGCAAAGTTTTGGAAGCAACATATCTGTAATGATTGGGAGTCAGGCTCACTTAGGCCCTCATTCAATTGCGATTTGGCCAATTGAATAGGGCTCTAAATAAGCACAGAGCATATATTTTTTTAAGTAGTTTTTAGTTAGTAAGCATCTATCCAAAAGCAAGGTTTTCACTAACTAAAAACTTCTTTAAAAAAATATGCTATGTGCTTATTTAGAGCCTTATTCAATTAACCAAATCGCAATTGAATGAGGGCCTTACTGTCTACTCCAGTGATAGTATGTCTAAACAAACAAATATAATTAATAAGGTACTTGTTAAAACTGTTACTAGAGCAGGGTATAGTTTTCTGTGGCATCATTTTTTAAAATATTTTTAAATCTAAATTATGCTCAGGTAATGCTCAGGTAACAGGACATGTTTGTCAAATTACGGTAAATTAAAGTTAAAAGTTTTTCTAAATAATGAAATATAGTTTTATAATTTTCCTTTTTGGTCTACCATTTATGATATCTGCAATTTCACAACTAGCAGATTGAAATTAGTCTGGTCATTTAAAAAGTGAGCATTGAGAGTAGGCCATGGAAGAAACAGGATAAAAAATATATATATTTGAAATGCAAATATCTAGAATAAACTCAAATAATAGGTCAAGTAACACTATCATCAGACTTCATGTGTTCATTTAGGTGAAATATGTATTTATGTGATTAATAAGTTAACCTTTTCACTAATAACAACAAAATGCTAAAAAAAAATCACTCACAGGAGCTCCTGGTAACCCATCAAAGCCGGGGATACCTCTATCTCCCTTAAATCCTGGCGTACCGGGAAACCCTTAACAAAACAAATAAAAAGATGAATCACACAGATATACAAGTAACATATATGTCACACTGAAAAGATATAAGAATACTGTATGTTTCCGTGTAAAAGACGATATTTTTTGCCAACATTTTGAAGTTTAAAATAGGGGGGGTTGTCTTATACACGGAATACAGAGCAGCATAGCCAGCAGAAGTACTGCATGTGGCTGTAACAGGAGTGGAGGAGGAGGCGGAGGAACAGAGCCGGCAGGAAAGAACTGATGGTGAGAACTGGGGGATGTGGTGTGCTCCTCATACTGGCTCTGTGTGAGGGAAAAATGCAGCCATGTAATAGCTGTGTGTTCATTATGTGTGTGTACTTTATATACACCATCTAGGTATGTGTCCATGTACATGCATGTGCAGAGCTTCATCTAATACATGTATGCTCGTGCTTTATATATACACCATCTAGGTGTGTGAGTCCATGTAAATGCATGTGCAGAGGCACATCTGATAATCCATGTGTGATGTTTGATGAAGCTGCATATAGTATACCTTTTGGAGAGTGCAGATACTTTTGCAGTAAACAACATACAAAACAAAACTGTTATATGTGTGATACATGTTAATGCTACTGATAAGAAATGTTAAAATACACTGCATTAACAGTTTTTTGAGCACTAGCCCATAAAAATGGCAGAAAATTATTAAATAACCTAGTTAAAACGTTTATATGAAACAATTTTTTGGCTAAACAGTCCACCATGATTGCATATTTATTTCTTAATAAATAGGGGTTGTCTTATACATGGGGCGTCTTATACACAGAAAAATACGGTATGTTGTACAATTTCTCACTTCACTGGAGTTCAAATGTACTAAGCCAAGCACTTTGTGGGGAATTTAATAACCACTTTAGCGTTCCACCTTTTATAACTGTTATGTACTAAACAACCTTTCAATTCATCATAATATAAAAAAAAGCATCTTTTGTAAGAAAACGTAATTGAAAATAGCTATTTCTCCTAATTTTTAAGCTGGACCATCTTTCATCATTTACAAACTTCTTAATATTGTGGCAGACTATATAAGCACTTCAGTGCAGTTATCTGATTGCTACAAAGTGCAGCACAATCCACATAACTTATAAAGTAAAACATTTTGCATAAATCATTACAGCCTTTAAAATATTATTAAACAAAATATTGCAGTAGAATTAAAAAAGAAAGCCAAGAATAAAACTCAGTGCCACACGATGAGCACCAAAGGCGCTAAGCGCGGGGCTTGCGATGGCCGTAGGGGCTCAGAGGGCCCATATGCTCGCATTGTGTGGCAAACAGCATTGCCAGGCTTACAATTTTACTCCTGTCATTTTTGATGGGCAATTTCCTAGTATAATATATTTTGCATGCTTTACATGACATATATAAGTAATGTAGACCATCATATTAAAAAAAAGTATTACACATTAAAAAAATTAAGATGAAATTAATACATCAAATATAATTACACTCAGGCTCACCTGGATCTCCACGTGGGCCCTGAGGACCTGTTGGACCAGGAAGGCCTGCTGGCGTTGTTTCACATGTTGGACAGGCATCACCTTTTTCACCTGAAACACATTTGCACAAAATGTTTCTCTAAAAACCTGGATACAAGATACAGAGTTTATAAATAGTATTTTGTTATTGATACTTAATTATAAAGCATCAACTTTTTCCATAACTCCATTTAAAAAGTAGAATAGAGTAGAGTGGGTACAATTAGCAGACTTAAAGGTATATACAAATGATAAGGTAAGTAGGAACACAAGTACATGTACAGCTCAAGAGAAGTCCTGACGGTGTGAATGAGAGGAGGTGACAAGAGAGGAGGAAGAAAGTCATTAGCAGAGTGAAGAGGGAGGTTGGGGAATATTTCGAGATGAGGGCAGAGATATAAGGGGGTGCAATGCTGTTTATGTCTTTATATGTTATGGTTATGATTTTACATTTTATTCTGGAGGCTAATGGAAGCCAGGAGAGTGACTGACAGAGAGGTGCTGCAGACACTGAGCTATGAGCCTCCCAAAGCCTTTGATCTTTCCCCTCCACAAGAGTTATGTTTGCTAAAATCGCACATCGATATTCAATTTCTACAATTCCCCAAGTCCGCAAATGGTTTCACACCCGTAAATTGCAAATGTAGGAAGAAATACTATGAGTGCTAGAGAGGACCCGCAAGGGGGTTTAACCCCTGTCCGCAGAACTGTAAATGCAAATAAAAGATCAATACTGCACTGTAAATGATGGAGAAAGTGATGATAGACATTAGAATTAATTGCACAACAGTCTCAAGCTCACAAATCGGCAATCAAAAATCATATTATTTTATGTGTAATTTTGGGGTTATATCGATATTGGGAATCAATCAGTTAATACATATCAGGCCACCCATATGGACTAGAACAGTATTGGCATTCATTTTTATTATATTGTATTTTGAGGGTTTGCAAGTCCCAACACATATCGGACCCCCCAACCTAATTGATTGACATGTAACCTTCATGTTTTACTGCCGTAATTATGGCGGTCTCATTTTTGTTTTGTTTGTTTCGAAATGGGTAGTTACGGCCTTGCTTAATTGATCATGTTCCCGCCCTGTACTGCTATGCACGAGTGCATGGGTTACGGCTTTATCGTTCGGCAGTAACTTGCAGGCTTCTTCATTTGAATAGCACCAGAATCGGAGACAAACTGGAGCCCGCAGCACACCCGCGGACATATAGCCTGTATCCCACGAGATATGGGCTTGCAATTGAATCGGGCTCACAATGTTTATGTATAGTCAAACAGAGCATAATTTTAATGGAAGCCGTAAAGTACATTTATGGAAAACAAGAACCAATCACAACAAGCAACAACTTTAGATAAACGTTGATTTGTTGTTGTTTAGTAGTTCAGTCATGTCTGACTTTCCGTGATCCTATGGGCCGCAGCACGCCAGGCACATCTGTCAGTCACTACCCCTCTGATCTCCATCAAGTTCATGTTCATTCCTTCAGTGATTTCATCTATTCATTCTATTCTTCACCTGTGTGTTCCCCTTCTTCGTGTGCCTTCAATGTTTCCAAGCATAAAGTCTTCTTTAGGGAATCCTGCCTTCTCATGATACAGCAAAAATATTTGAGATTCAGCCTCATGATCATAACTTCAAGTGAACAGTTTGCCTTGATTTCTTGTAGTACTGATTTATTGGATCTTCTTGCAGTCCATGGGATTCTAAGTAGTTTTGGCCAACACCACAATTCAAAGGTGTGAATTCTACAACGCTATGCCTTCTTTATGGTCCAGCTTTCACATCCGTATGTTACTACTGGGAATACCATAGTTCTAACTATGTCGACCTTTGTTGATAGTGTAATATCTGTAGTTTTTACTAGCTTGTCCAAGCTTACCACAGTTTTCCTCCCCAGTAGCAAACATATTTTAATTTCTACAATCACTATCTGACTAGATCTTGGATCATAGGAAAATAAAATCTGCCACTGCCTCTACTTCTTCCCCCATCTATTTGCCAGAAACTGAGAATGCTTTTGCCATGATCTTTGCCATTTTACCATTTAGCAGCAGGCCAGATTTTGCACTTCTTTTACCCTCATCAGCAGGTACAGTACTTAAGTTCCTCCTCACTTTCAGCCATCAAAGTAATATCATCCGTGTATCTAAGGTCCTTGATACTTCTTCCAGCAATATTGATTTCCACTTTGGATTCATCCACCCCGGCCTTACGCACGATGTACTCTGCATATAAGTTGAAAAAATAAGGTGACAATATAAAACCGTGTTGCACCCCTTTTCCGATCTTGAACCATTCTGTTGTCCCATGTTCGGTTCTGGTAGTGGCTTCTTGGTCCACATACGGATTCTTCAGGAGACGGATGAGATGATCTGGTACACCCATTTATTTAAGAACTTGCCACATTTTGTTGTGATCCACACAGTCAAAGGCTTTAGAATAGTCTATGATGCAGAAGTAAATGTTTTCCTGGAACTCTCTTGCTTTCTCTATTATCCATCGGACATTGGCAATTTGATCTCTTGTGCCTCTACCTCTGCAGAATCCAGCATGTGCATCTGGTAGTTGCCAGTCCATATATTGTTGGAGTCTAGCTTGTAGGATCTTAAGTATTACCTTGCTGGCACTCTTTTGCACTGCCTTTTTTGGGGTTTAGGATGCAGACAGACCTTTTCCAGCCTATTGGCCATTGTTGATATTTCCAGATTTGATGGCATAAGGCAAGCAACACTTGCAAAGTATAATCTTGTAGGCAAAGCATCACCTTGTAGAATATTCAATAGTTCAATTGTGATTCCATCAACTCCTGCAGCCTTGTTATCAGCAAAGCATCCTAGGGCCATCTCACTTCTCTCTCCAAGACATCTGGCTCCAGTTCATTAGTAAAACTATTGAGGTCATCACTGTTTTTAATATCTTTCCTGTAGATAAACATAGAGTGATCCAATCCCCACAGCACATTCCCTGGGCCATGTGGAGGAGCTGTCCATCAACTAAAGTCATCCTCTCTGACACTGCTAAAGACACTGCTCTCTTGTGGTTCTCATCATACCTACAACATCTATCATTCAGTGTCTCCTTCTCTGACACCTCTTCTTCTACCTACCCCCTGACTGTTGGCGTACCCCAAGGATCTGTCCTTGGCCCCCTCCTCTTCTCCATCTACACAACCTCACTTGGTACACTCTTTTGGGCTTCAGTATCAGATGACACTCAAATCTACCTCTCATCACTAGATCTATCCCCCTCTCTTCAAACACACATCTCCAACTGCCTTTCTAGTATATCCTCTTCGATGTCCACCCATCGTCTCAAACTCAACATGTTTAAGACTGAACTCCTACTCTCCCCTCCCCACCACAGCAAATCTCTCTCACTGTCAACAACGACATCATCACTCCCACCTACCAAGCCTGTTGACTTGAAGGTTCTACTGGACCCTGCCCTGTCTTTCATCCCTCACATACAGTCATTAAACAAAATCTTGCCTTCTCCATCTAAAAAACATCTCCAGAATTCACCACTATCTTACAAAAGACATAACTAAAATCCTAATACACTCTCTCATCATAACTGGACTTGAATACTGTAACTCGCTTCTTGCTGGCCTACCCACGACCCGACTATCCCCACTTTAATCCATAATGAACGACTCTGCTAGACTCATCTTCCATACACAACATTAATTGTCGGCATCACCTCTCTGTCAATCACTCCATTGGCTTCCCTTAGCCTCCAGAATAAAATTTAAAATCATGACCCTAACTTACAAAGTCCACAACAATTGCGAACCTCCTTACATCTCTGCTCTCATCTCCAAATATTCCACCAACCACCATCTTCGTTTTGCTAATGACCTTTTTCTTTCTACAACTCATGTCACCTCCTCTCATTCTCGCCTTCAAGACTTTTTTCGTGCTGCCCCTATTCTCTGGAACTCCTTGCCTCTCTCCACCAGGTTGTCCTCCTGCCTCAAAACATTCAAAACCTCACAAAAAATGCATCTCTTTAAAGAAGCGTATCACCTTCCACCCTAACACGCTCATCACCTCTCTTTCCCACACAATACCTTTAGGTTGTAAGTCTGCAAGTTTCAGTCAGGGTGCTTTGGGGAAAGCAGTATGGACACTGGATTTGGGGCTCAAACACAGGGTCCTCCTTGCTTTGTTATGTTTTGATTTGTATTTACCTTTGCCTGGAACTTGTCTTATGTACAGTGCTACGGAAAATGTGGGCGTGTTATAAATAAACGATAATAATGATAATAATAATAATCACCCCTGCTAGTCAGCAGCCTGGCTAATGGATCACCTAATCCCCTCTTTGTTCCAAGCCTTCCAAGGGATTATCAGTCAGAACAATGGTGGAGACACAATGTCTAACTGTGTACGTGCTTCCCCCACATGAGCATGTAATTGTCCCATTAAGTAAATGGCATCTGCCAGTCTCTATGTTCCGCTGGACCCAGTCCATACTCCTCAACCAAGTGACCTTAACTTGTGGTCCATCTCCCTGGGTGTCCTACAATAGCAATATAGAAACATTGAACCACATTTAACGCTAACCCTACCATCGTGGTTGAAATAGTCCTGATGTCCATGTGGCCATAACACAATACTCTATAATGAGGAAAATAACACAATACTATACATTTTAACAGCTTGCTCTATCCCCCTGGGCATGGCATAGGCCATAGATCATAGCAACTCGCACATATTGATAAGAAAATGCGGATAGTGTGAACTTCAAAAGATGAGAATTGAAGGGAAGGACCCAGGGAATGCAGTGAAATGTACAGTGAGAAGAAAGCAATATGCCTACACCTCCACATTGAATTTTTCCTAAGGCCTAGGGTGTGACTGAAGTAAAAGCTACCATATGAGAGTGTCAGGGGAGGCAGAATCTTATAAAGACAAGTTTCTGTGAAAGATTAAGAGAGTTAGCAATAAATAGGTCATGGCTAGCTGTGAGTTTATTGCAAATGGAACATATATTCCAGAGGACACAGGAGAAAGACAAAGCAGATGGTATATGACAGGTGATGGATATAAGATAATGGATGTTTCGGGTGTTTGCTGCCCTGTGGTCTGTACATTGTTGACAGCAGGGGCTTGGATTAGAGGATATGTCTCCAGCAGCTAGCAGAAGAATGAGTGAGGGTGAGAGAAGATGGAAGTCGGACTTGCAAAAGCATTTCTGCTTTTATGTTTTAGAAAGGGAGAAGAAAGTGACTTGATGGAGAAAGGAGCTTGTGTGAGCAAAGAAGGGGAGATGGTTATTATGGTAGAGACATGATTTGGAGACACTGAAAAGAAGAGTCTGAGAAAGAGGTAGAAGGTTGTGAAGAAGAAGAAAATGAAAGAAACATTACGAAACAATCTGTGTAAGCAAAAAGCTACAAACCATGTACAAATAGAAGAAAATGTGATTGTTATATTTTACTTTCATGTGAAGAAAAGTGAAAATGTAAAATAATATCAAAAATATAGAAAGTGGGTGTTTAATATTAACTAATCATGCTAAATGATGATTACATGCAGCCTCTCATATTTATTTACTGTTGTATATTGCTAACTCTGACGTTTCATTAATGAGCATAAACTAAAGGATGTGAACCTCAATTTGGTATTTAATTAATATTTTATGATTTAATGTACTTATGTTAGTCTTTGATTGCATTGGTGTTCCACTAAATTAATTTACAAGCTACAAATGTATTTATTTTTATCAGAAAAAAAAACTTCCATACAGCATACAGTTTTTTCATACATTTTGTCACTCTAGGTTTCTGTTTATTACTAAATATTCCACCCATTATAGTACTTTGAGGAAAGACAGAGAGTATACTCTGTATCTGCTGTACCTTTCTGGCCTGATTCTCCTTGAAATCCTGGATTTCCTTGATTTCCAGAGGTGCCTGGTTCACCCGGTTGTCCTGGTACACATTCCAGGCTAGTATCTATAATTACAGAAATAACAAGATAACTCACCTCTAAAATAATTTCTGATTTTTTGTTAATAATCTCCTACCCTTTAAAAATAAAGTGCTTAAAGAAATCAAATAAAGAATTGTAAAAAGAAAGGCAAAACTATCTTGACAAACATAAAAACAAATATAAGAAATAAATTCCCATGAAAACGAATTGTCTTAATTAATAAATACATTTCAATTCATTGGGAGTCAAGAGCTATTGTTTATACCAGTGGTTCTAAGGCCTCTATGTAGACAGGCCATGATTTCAATTTAAAACTGTGTGAACACAGCAGGAGCAATTCGTGTTCAACAGACCTACCTCATCTATATTTAAACAGTGTTCAACTGAAATCATGGCCTAGTGGGTCACGAGGAGAGGTTTAAGAACCACTGGTTTATACAACATAATTATACATGAGGATAAATATTGATAAGAATAAAGAGTAAAGAAGGGCTGTACTGGGTCCATCTCACTGGAGTGTATTGGCCAATATGCAGCAGCAAGCTCTAAATGCATTTTACTAAATAAATAAGCAGTGGGATATATAGGCATTTGCAGCCCTTGGTTTTTAATTTGTAATGGGACAATAGATTTCTACTGATATCCCTAGGGAGCATAATTGACATAAAGAGGATCTCAAGTGAGATGAAGTGAGTGTTTACCAAATATTAGATAAATAAGAGGGATTTGGGAATATACCTGATTGCCTAAGTTCAAAGTGCAACATTTTACAAAACTTCCCAGCATGCATCAGGATAAAACAATGTATTTCTGAAATATGTGCTTACCTATTACACCTGGAGGGCCAGGAGGACCAGGAGGACCTGGGAACCCATCTCTACCTTTTTGTCCCTGAACAGTCAGCCCTGGTAGCCCGTGATCACCTTTTTCACCTCGATCCCCAGGAAATCCAGGTGCTCCAATAGGTCCAGGAATAGAAGGCCCTTAAAAGAAGCAATATTGAAATTCGGAAACATTAATTTATTTACATTTACATTGCACTTGAATCCAAAGTACTTCACAACTGATCATTTAACAGGTGTGTGTAGAAATGGAGAAGGCAAAGCATTAAGTATAAGTCGGTTTGTTGTTGAAATTATGCAACAGTCTGCAGCCTGGACCGAGGTCATTGGTGTGCAGTGTGACAATGCAAGATCAATAGTGAGGCAAAAGTGAAACGTGACGAGGTTGGGCCTGGTATTTATGTCAATCACCTATACTGTTTTATTAGGTTGGGACAGGAAGAAGAGAAAGGTCTTCAATGAGTTATGGAAGATTTGCAGGTCTCAAATTCCCAAAAGTCTATTTTGTAGCTACTGGTAAATACTATTGAAAACTGTAAATAATAGTAGTAGCAGTACTCTACCTACAATTGGCAAAGTGTTTTTGAGTCATTTTCTTTTTTTTTTAAAGCACTTCTGTGGTCATATATATATAAAACATGAGATGAGAATAACATTTGAAATGAAGATGGTCTCATTATTTAATACTAAAGATACAGGACTTAACATTGACCAGTGATTTTATCACATTATCAAAATTTCTTGCAACACTGCCACATTCTCTCCGGTGTCTTATTGTTGTTTTTCTTAATATGTGGGGATATTTACATTCCTCTCTTAGTTTATCTTGTCTAAAACCTTGTGTAGAGACCTGCACACTTGATCGATCATTAGTTAATTTAACTTGGAATCTCTGCTCTCTCACTGCTTAACTTCTTCATCAGTATTGCAACTGACTTGATAAAGAGAGGTACAACTTTCTAACACTCTAACTATAATGTTTGTCCAATAAAAATGTATCACTATATATTACAATACTCATTATCTATCTATCTATCTATCTATCTATCTATCTATCTATCTATCTATATATCTATTCATCTTGGAGATTACCTGCAATATAGGTAAAGGAGATAAAGACTCATATGCAGCTCCTCACCAGCTTGCCGAGACCAGGCAGGAAGTCTCTACTTGGTTTAAAGATGTTATTGTGTGCGTGTACAATGACAGCATGACATGTAGCCTTAGTGCTGTGCAAACTATGGGGAAAATGTGGAGAACTGGGAGTCATCTGCACCCTGGAGAGTTGCTAAGGATGTCTTCCATTCCTCCTCTGTATTTGAAGAGTTAATACATTTCTGATATATTTAACATATATTACACTATTCCAACTATTTCTACAAATGTTACTGAATATGTAGCAGGCAATGTAAACATATAAGCATTATACGTTATAAGCATTATTTGTTATCGCTTGCACATCAAAATATCAAAAAAAGGAAGAGGGCTGTCACTATTTGTTATATGCACTATGACTCATTTGTAGCAGATTCATTGCCTTATTAAATCACAACGTGCACACATTTTCTAGATTTATTATAATTAATTTCATAGATTAAGATAGACATTTTGTATTAATGATTTCAATTCTTTGTGCAGCATAGCACTTACAGAATTAGGGCCTCATTCTATTATCGCCCGTAAAACGGCCGCAAGGCTGCGATCTTATCTTGCAACCGGCCGTAAGCTCAGAAAACTTAAAACGCAAAAATAAATTCAATACGGCACTGTACAGCTCTGTAAATGCTAGGGATCATATTGGGGGACATGAGGATTAAAAGTAACCCCCTCTCAAGCTTGCACATCAGCCCAAATCCGAGTTTACATTAACTGTTTATTTTCCGGCCGCAGCGTGGGCGGGTCTGAGGTGCTCCAAGCCCTCTGGACTTTTTACATGGATTTTTGACATAAATTAAAAAATATTTTTTTTACGGATTTGAGTGTAGGGGAATGTTGTGCTATTTTTGCTAACACCTACAATCACTTTATAGTCTCCTCAGAGTGCAGGATGGCTTTATTTTGGCTTTATAATGTGCTTAATTGGTACTAGCGGGACCTTTTTCCTGCAAGTAAGCTGCGGCTCGCTTTTAGCCTTGCAGAGAGGGTTCCCGGAGCAATAGAATAGCAACCGGGCTTTTCTTGCGGCCGAAACTCTTGCGGACGTTTTAGATCAAAGGCTTTCCTCCGGCGCGAGCGGCCGCAAGGGATAGCAAGGCGCCGGCCGCAAGCCTGCCGGAATCCCCGGCCTGAGGGGAATAGAATAGCAGAATAGAATAGCAGAATAGCTTGTGGCCGGTCCTTGCAGCCCCGCATCTCCTACAGCCGATAATAGAATGAGGCCCTTATAGTGCAGCACTGCAAATATGTTATATATTGGCAGGCACAGTAAGTATTTTTTAATTATGTGAGTACACATTTATTAGCTAAATCATAATTTATTTGAATATTATTTTAATATTTTACCTGGAGGTCCTTGGATACCTGGAAGACCTTGAAAACCTTCAGAAAAAAAATCACTGTTGTTAGTGTTTACACATTTTAATATTTCTCATTTAGAAGTTATAATTAAATATATTTTCTTTATGACAAACTACATCAAGCACAATTTCACATCACTGTTTGAAAACAGACAATTAGGATTAAAGAAGTTATTGCAAATTAGGCAATTTTTTATTTTTATAGGTATACATTGTCTCATGTCTAAACAGCATGAAAACACTAAGGGCCTCATTCAATTGCGATTTGGCTAATTGAATAGGGCTCTATATAAGCACACAGCATATATTTTTTACAGAAGTTTTTCGCTAGTGAAGATCTTGCTTGTGGATAGAAGTTCACTAACTAAAAACTTCTGTAAAATAAATATGCTATGTGCTTATATAGAACCCTATTCAATTGGCCAAATCACAATTGAATGAGGCACTATGATTGCAGAGAGAAAGCATAAGTATTTTTATACTATATTTCTCCCTTTTAGCATACAGCTTAAATGCTCTTTAAAAACAGTCACTAAACCTATTGTTCTTATATGATATACAGTAACTGAAAAGGGTGCCATCTGGCACTAATAAAAAAATAAGCGGAATAATTTGAGGACGAAACTTAGCATAATTTGCTTATTTGCTCTGCTCAATCACATGTTACAGTATGGAAACAGGTTTGCCCCCTTGCTCTAAAATATATTCCATAATCTCTGGGTCAAAGTATATATTTCATAATTTTAATCACATTCTATAGGACAAAGAGGACACAGTCTATTAATGAAATACATTTTCCTGTAGTTACGCACCTTTCACACCCTTTTCTCCTTTGCTGCCAGAATAGCCGGGTAGCCCAGGTTCTCCTTTTTCACCAACAACTTCTCCATGACCATCATCTATTACCTATATAATATATAATCAGACCAGATGGCCTTGTAACATGTGTTTGGGAGTGTTTGTGTGTGTGTTTGGGAATTTGGCAGTGGGATTAAGGTATGTAGGGTTCTGGTTACTTTGTAAAGGCATTGGTGTTATTTGTGACCATTGAAAATTAATTGCCTGTATAACTATTCTGTTAAATATAATTTCAGCCCCTCCTAAAATATTATTTGCATCAAATTATCGGCATTCTACCAGTAATTTCTTTCACAGTGTGAATTTCTGTAGAAAAGTACAGAACATCCATCCAGAGGAGAAATTAAACATTTAGCAGTCACATATTTAATATGAGAACAGTGAGAGATGAAATGTATGCCCTATTTTGTTTATTAACATTTCTTTAAAGAATATATACATATACTTACAATTCCAGGAGGTCCCTGAGGGCCAGTATCACCTTTCAGTCCCTAAACAAAAAAAAGAGCGATAAAATGTTCACCATATGTTACTGTGATAAACAATAGATAAAGTACAATAATAAAAAATGTGTGTACTTAATATTTATTTTTTATGCACAAACATAAGCAATAATAATTATGCCTGTCACACAATATATTAAATTGTGAATATCAAAATTTAGAACAATTCTTTCTAAAGACATTAACACTTTTTACACCATTATTAAAATATGAACGTCAAAGTTTAATAATGTGCATACTCTAATACAGAGAAGATTATATATAGCATCAAAAATACAATGAATGAAATAAAACGTACAATAAGATTAATTAAAGTTAAAAACTATGATGAGAGTTTTTTTTTTCTGGTTAGCAACATTTCTAAATGTAAATTGACAAAAAAAACAAATTCTAGGTTATTTAGTCCTTGCGGTGGAATTCACTAACACAACACATGTTAAGCACTGTGGCACATAGCTCATTAGCACTACTCAGATAGTATACTAAAACTCAGGTATTGTAATTAGGTACGCGATGAGGTAAGGTAATGCCTGATGTAGCATTATGTACCCACCCCTTCACATGTTGTGATCGCAGCAGCCTATGTATGTTATACAAATCAAGCACAGTTTAACAGCTGTTTCCATAGGTGCAGGAGCATGTAAAAACTATGATGTTATATTGAGATGTGCTTAGATTCCTTGCATGCTCCATCAAAGGCGTGATAGTGTTTGACAAAGATGACAGAATAACTGGCAAAATTCTAACATCAGCACCACATATTAAAGGGCCAGTATCCTCACAATAAGTGATCTTCATGGTGTGTTAGAGCACAAGATTATATGTTAAAAATATCTATTTTTTTTTTTTCTTTAATTACACTTATAACAGTTAACAAAAAAATGAAAGTTTTAGGTCTGTTTACAATTCCATTATTAATGACATCTGCCGACAACGGCCGTTGTAGCTCTGGTGCAGAGAATTATTTATATGTTTTTCTTTGTATTCAGGTATCCTACAGCCCAGCAGTTAACCCACAAATAACTTATTTCAAAGATTCTAACACTCCTTTCTATGCACAGATGAATTTATAAATGGTTAAGTATAGTTTTCCTTTGCTCTCTGTATGGGAGCTTTCTGTCAGTCTGTCTGGCAGCTTTCCAGTGACAGATGTAAACATACATTTAATTATTAAATATTTCAGTGAAAAAAGAACACATTTCAAAAATTAAAAATGTTTTTAAACATGCTGTTAAGAGATTTTACATTGGTGTGCTTCACATTGAATTAAGCGGCCCTTTAATCACTTTTGTTTATAATGTCAGTCTGTCAATCCTTTTAATGAGATTCTTAAAATAAAAAACTTAATGAAAATCAAATTACTGTAGCTACTATTCTCTTAAGATTGACTGTTTCAATAGGATAACACTAGAATAAAACCCTATTCTGATTGGCTGGAATTGAAGGCTAACCATTCGGAATGCACAGATTTCAAGCCATGCATTCTGACTGGTTGAAATTTTATCTTAACAATCAACAAAGGGGTGAAAACCCCAAAGGGAGGGTCTTCAGTCAAGAAAGAAGAATTATGGATTTCTACACTCCAGGGGAATGTGTCTGCTTATTCAGGGACGAAGATTGAGAGAACACCCACGATTATACATTAGATTACCACAGGGCTCCTGGTTACTGTTAGGTGCCATGGGGGTCCATAAGAAACCCAATGGTTATACTTAAAAGCCCCATAGGGACCCAATGCCCACATAGAAAAGCACAAGGGACTAACATGATGACCTACCCACATGTTCAGGGGTACCCAAGCTAAAAAAAATTCATAGTGGGTTAGTGTAGTGTGTTCACATTAGATAGCTATTTTAATAATATATAGTGCCTGTACCAACCGACAGAGCTGCCCGTGCATGACCCCTATAACATACATGAGCTACCCCGATCGCAGTGTGAAAAGGGGTGGATACATAATGCTACATTCTTTCTGCAGCCTAAATTAATAATACAATTAATAATTTGCAAATAGCATAGAGACCTGAGTAGAACTAGTGCTCAATAAGCTGTAGATAATTACTTAAACGTGTTTGTTTGTTTTTTTTATTTTGAGATATTTTGCTCTTGTTAGATATGGGGTGTGAAATTTAGTTTCAACAACAACGGAAATAGATCTCTGCACTTGCAAAATTAACTTTCAAGATTAGTCATATATATGTGTAACTCTATTTATAATTATGTATGGTAAAAATATCTAGAGTTGTTATACATTGTATAATTCCATATGTTTTTCATGATAAAATTAGCTTAACAAAAGTACTAAGCTTTGTAGATGCTCAAAAACTACAGTATACATGACTATTTGCTCTTGTGCTGAACAAATAGAAATATACGTACATGTAACTTGAATTGAAAATGAATAACACCGTGACATGGCCCTTTAAATTGTATACTAAGCTATCCCTTAATACCTCTGGCAAATTTTATCTCTAGGTGCCAAATCTCAGGAAGATTTGTGAGTTATGGCAAACAAAAGTCATCTGATAAAATGTTCCTTATTCACATATAACTTATAGCTGTTTATATACCAATTTGTAAATAATGTTTACAAAATAGTAAATTCAATATTTAATGTGCCAACAATATTGAGAGTTTATACTGTTGCCTGCAAATTTACACAGTAGAGCGTTGGTAAAAGGGATTGGTTGTACACAAGGATAATGCAGTATTTTAGTACTTTGCAGTATTTCACTTACTTTTTCTCCAGCTTGACCTGGAATGCCAGGGAAACCAGGGTTACCTGGAAACCCCTATAAACAAAAAACATAAAATATTAAAAGTTTTGTATTAATGGCAAGGTTTTTATTTAGCATGTGAAAGGAGGAAAAGGGAAGTATTGCATTTTTAAACAAAACAATCCTAGTAAACAGTATATTTAAACATGTTCACATTATATCATTGTGCAGTATGTTACTGTGGTCTGATCATTTAAAGCAGAGGGAGTCAATAGGAGGACCTTGGTCCAACCCAGAACCTTTAGCCCCTTGTTCTGGACTTTCAACAGGCTTTATAAAATTAATTAGATATCCCTACTAAAGCTTCCAAATCCTTAAACTACCAATTAAAAGTCACTGTTTTTCTAAGTCCCCTTCATTACGTTGGGGTACCATATACTGGACCAAGTTCTTCATAGTTCTAAACAATTTTAGAAATCCCTACGTGACATTGAAGCATGAGGCAATCTGACATGAAGCTTTGATAGAAGAAAACGATTTGGTGTATAAAATTTAATGAGATAGTACGGCAGATTTGCAATGGGAGAATACGAAGGATTATAGGACATTACTATTTGGGACACAGATGAAGACATATAAACTAAAATACACCATGGTATGTATAATAAGTTATATTATTATCGTTATGTCATTGTGTTATTTTACAGGCTCACTTAAAGGTGAAAGCAGTATTGGTCCTGTAAAGGCAATATTTGAAAGATGCCAATGTAATGAATTAACAGACTAGATGCCATGTTTAGAGGGGCTTATACAAGTTTTTAATTTATATAAGGCAACATGAAAAAATCATGTTGACCTCCCCTAAAAACATCTCCAAAATGCGTCACTATTTTACACAATTCACCTTGACTACTGCAACTCGCTCCTTGCTGACCTCGCATTACCTGTCTGTCTCCACTCCAATCCACAATCAACACCTCCGCTAGACTCATCTACCATAGTCAATGCTCGGTGTGTGCAGCACCTCTCTGTCAGTCACTGCACTGGCTTTCCTTAGCAACTTGAATAAAATGTAAAGTTCTTAACAGCAGTGCACCTTATATCCCTGGCCTTGTCTCAAAATAGCCATCTTTGCTCTGCTAATCACCTTCTTCTTTTCTCCTCTCTTGCCATCTGATCTCACTCCTTCAGGAGTCTTCTTGAACTGCACCTACTCTGTGGAACTCCTTGCCTCGCTCCGTCAGAATATCTTCTTGCCTCAAAACTCACTAAAAACGCATCTGTCTAAACAAGCTTATCAGCTTCAGATTTAAAATGCACAACTGCATATTGCATCATGCAGTCTGCTGACCCGCTTGTATTGTATCTGTTCATGAATTCTACTTACATTAGAATTGATCTATACCTTTGTAATTTGCTAACTGTCTCAAATAGTACTTTATTCTACTTTGTAAATAGAAATACTTACATCAAGTCCCTTTTCACCTTGTTCCCCTTCTTTGCCAGGTTTTCCCTTGAAAAATATATACATTATCGTAAATTTAAGTAATTAAATACAGTTGGTACTACAAAATCTAAATGACAAATGAAAAAAAAAACATTTATGGAATATCTAGTTCAATTGCCATGAATATTTACTGCTTTAAGGGAATACTGTGCATACTTGGAAGCTACTCTGGACAATGAGGGATTTAGAACAACAACATAAAAGTGTTTTGCACTCCATTTAATGGGTATATGTATGGTGGTAGGAATGCCAACAATAACAGACAGTCACAGAGAAGGTGGGTCTACTCACAGAGCAGTTTAAGAACCCCAAGATAAACATTTATTTTACACAACAATGTTAATGGGAGTAATATTCTTATTTACATTCTTTATAAGAGTGTGTGTGCTGATCCATTTCTTTGATAATAGTCAAATCTAAATCTAAATAGCTAATGTGGAGCTAATTGTACACAGCAGGGTTTGGCTTCTACTTTGTGTTTTAAATTGTATAACTACACAACTACACACACAATTATGTCTATAGAACTGCAAAACACACACTTTGATTTGAAAACAAAGATTCTCCAAAATCAAATCATTTAAACCTAAGAAGCTGTAATTCATAAATTTATCAAGCAAACATGTCGAAAATATCAGAAAGGAAACAGCTGATGCTCACACGTGGTCCTTGTTTTCCAGGCTCTCCCTTTTCACCCTTAATACTTAGTCCAGGCAGTCCCTGGGGAGGAAAGCATATAGCACAAATGAAGTGTATATTCACTATCATGTAATAGGATAAAGTGATGTATGGTGGCAGGTATGTGGTCTATGCACAATTAGGGCAGGAAATAGAAACAGATGTCTCACCAAGGAAGACACAAGGGGATTATGTGCTGGTTTGGTGACTAGAACTTCAGGTCCAGTTAAAGGTGACCAGCATCTAAGTGTGACTTACCACAGAAAAAGTGATGGAAAGATTAGTGAGCCATGGTATGGTAGAGCTAAGTCATGTAGTGGCCTTTAAATAAGAGCTAAGAATTTGAAGAGGCAGCAGTAGTAGAAGGAAAGACATTGGGGAATGGAAATGTAGGCAGAGCTAAGCAGACCGAATAAGATGCATTTTAAATATGAAAGAGTGCGTGGACTTGGGCAGAGAACGAGGCAGTAATATAGGATACTGTTACAGAGGTTTACTTGTGGAGAACAAGATAGAAGTGCAGGCGTTGCAAATGTGGATGTTGCAGCGGTGGATAGCATCACTAACTGAGAGTGTGGTACCAAAAATTACATCAATAATACATGCAAGGACAGTGGAAAGAAGAGTTTAAATATTCTTTGAGCAGATGGTGGGGAGATGCCAACAGGAAATTTTTGAGTTTATGCTTTATATGGGTTGATGGGTGATGAGAGAGAAGTAGAATGCCGGCTAAGACTGAATGACAGTGAAGCATGAGGAAATCCAACATAAAGCCTTGAGAGATGAAAAACATTTTGTGAATACATTTGGAGAATAAGATGGAGAATAGCAAGGGTCCTGGGACATAACCTTTTGGAACACAGATGGAGACTTATATACATAAACTATGGTATGGTATGTATAGTAAGTTATATTATTATCCGTAAGTAATTGTGTAATCTAAAACAAATATATGCTAATTCGCATCACCCCTAAAGAGCCATTGCTTGCTTCTGTGGCTTACTACTGGAGGTGGAAAATCAAATGTCAGCATAGCTCAGAGTTAATGTCAGCCTGGGTGAGGACTGGCAACAGAGTAACCGGTGAATGAATGAATGAATGAATGGCTATAGTAGGAAATAGAGTAACAGTAGCAAGAGTGAAAGGGAAAATATCCGTGGGAATGCAAACAGTGACATGAACCAGCAAGCACAACAAAACGTTAATGGCCATATAACTATATTTCAGAAGCCAAAGACAGTTCTTCTTTCAGACTACACACAGATGGGTTTTGGTGCAAGTTAGAAGGTGCAGATATGGAATAATGTCCCCTCTTCTGGAATTTGACTTTACTATGGGAAAATAGAAGGAGCAAAAACAAAAAAAACTTTGCAACAAGAAAATCAAATCTATAATTTGAAAAATATCTGCCATATGAATTACTTACAATATCTCCACGATCACCCTTCTCTCCTGCCAAACCTTTCTCGCCCTGGTATAATTGTAAACATACATAACACAGAGGTTAGATAAAATATATACAGCATGCACTCCAATACATGTATGTAAATAAATGATATAATTATTATTTTGTCACTAATTAGCTGCACACTATTGTGCCTGGTAAAAACCAAGCAAACAAGTTGCTAAATCTGCTAATTCTGGAATAAATAGAAACAGTTTATTCAAAATATACTTAAATAGAATAATTTATTGCATAACAATAAGTAAATAGAATTGTGCTCAGTAATCATTTAAGTCATTTGCTGGTAGACAGCAAATAAATAAAGTGTTATAAGTAAAGGACAACGTATATAAATTGTATTAACCCTCAGTTTTTGCCTCTTCTGTACAGATGTGCTGACCGTGTTTACAATACCTTCTGTTGCAAGGCTTGGTTCCATTTTCTCTGTTTAACCTTACACTTTCCAGTCTTCTGCTGTCAAGCTTTTGTTTTAGGTTTGGCTGCTATCTAAGTGCAAGTAGTGGAGGTATTGGGGATTATGGCGATTCTACATATTTCCTCTAAAGCTGCATAGTATGTGGCCACTAGGGGATCTGTGAAGTGGTTTATTTGCATTGCACTGTAATACGTGTTTACAGGGTATTTTCAGAGAGGAAGTTGGTTTCTCAATGATTGTAAGATTCTGAAATATCCATACAGTGTTTTTAAACTGATGTCAGTGTTGGGCATTTGCAGTGGTACCTTATTACGTGGCTATGCATTTTGGCTTGTTTAGTGTGGGAGACATGGAATCTGTAGCTGTGAATGTAACTACATCTCTCTATGTATAGATGAATGAAGTGTACCATCAGTGATCAAGAAAGTTCTCCTGCTCCTCAGGGAAATCAATTTTAAGTTTAATAAATGGATGGAAGGTATTGTCAAAGTCAAAGGAGGTTTTTGCTCCTTATGTTCATATGATGAATATATCATCTATGTAGTAATCAAACTTATATGGTTTGTGAATATAAGCAGATAGCGATCTCTATTCTAGGTCATCCATAAATGCATTGATGATGTTCTGTAGTGCCATTGATCAATACCACCTTTGTGTGGGATGCTGCTGTAAAAAGATTGCACATTGATGGTGACAAGTAGTGGGTCCGCAGGTAGGTCTTTAACATGACTGAGCTTGTTAAGAAAGCCATTTCTGTATTTATTTGTTGGTCTTATTGACTAATGGCTTTGGAAACCCTCAACATATACTTATATTAACAGTGATCTACAGATCTGCAGAAAAGAAAAGAAACTTCCCAAAATTACCCAGAACAGAAGTTGTTAATTTTATTTAGCATGCCATTACTAATATATGTCAATTACAATGCACATTTAACATTGATCATATAATAGTATTATTACCTTCTCTTTAATTATGGAAGTCCCTTTTTCTTCATCATGTGAGGCGGGGCCTTGAGGACCTGGCTGACCTTGATGTCCTGGTTCACCCTAAAGAAACAATGATTACATCTGAGTCACTCAAGTCCTACTACTTTTTTACCATGAAGTAAATCCAAGCATTGGTGAATTGGATATAGATTATGCTAAGTACTTTTTACTTAATTCTTAAGACAAATATATGTACCAGTATTTGCTGAAGACATTAGGAAACTTGATAATAGTAATTTAGTTTATTGGGATTATAGTATACATTATTGTAGCTGCACATATTTAATGATAAACTGTGAGCCTTTTAAATTGATCCTTTAAGAGTATTTTATCCAGGTAAAACTATACTACCATAAGCAATCACTATCACACTGTTCCAAAAGCAGGTTAACTTTAACAGGACCAAAAAACACCATTGATTTGGCTAACGTGTTTATCATTCAAGTAATGCAAGTCTTTCCACAAGCAAGTGGTATTTTAATGGGTTCTTCATAAATGGGAAATTGAGCTAAATAACGTATTACAATTATTTAAGGTTACTAGACTTTTTTTTACAGTGACTCTGTTGTTTTTGGTAATATTATTTTAATTTTGTGATGTTATCTTCTAAACACAGAAAGGAAAGGAAGATATTGTTTAGCGCACATCTACCAATGCTTTACTGTTTATGTCTCAAGATCCTGTGTATACACATCACATCTGAAATATGGTACATTTGACTGGATTCTGTAATAGTTATTCTGAATAATACACAATTATTAGCTTTTTATGAACATTTGTAATATCTAAAATTTAGTTGTGGGTCAGATTTGCCATGAGTTAGAGCCTGCAGTGATTTTCTGAGACTATTTAGGTTGTTTTCTAAATAAAAGTGAATAGAAAGCCGTTATCATAGAATCAAAAATGCCCTTTGCAGCCCATAAGAATCAGTGTTTCTCCATGAACACATTTTGTAGATATATTTTCGAATGCAGAATAGATTATTAATTTGGAGTGAACTAATATAAGGGAACAGATAAATGTTAAATATGCTCCTCTAACAAATACCTACCTTGTCTCCCTTTGGTCCATGGAAACTTATGCCCATCGCACCCTAGCAAAGTAGAAGATTAAAAAACAAAAATATGTTTTATTGTGCTGATTATACACAAATGTCAGTGGTAAATAAAAGTAAACTTAAAATAATTATGCAAAAACATAAAAAAAAATAATCAATGCAACTTTACAGAAAGCACCAACCTTTGGTCCTGGAGGCCCAGGAGGACCAGGAGGCCCCTAAAGGAAATAAGGTATAATTTAGGTTAGATTAAAATCAAGTTTATATATCTGTGACTGAGTACATAAAAAGTGAAAATGAAACATAAATATATAATATAGTGCCTGGATTTACATCTTCTTTAGCCCACCATAATTTAGATTAATACGTTTCCCAATGTTGCAGATAGATTTACAGATTAAGGGAAACTCCACAAATGTTATTTATTAGACTAGACTACAAGGCAACTTGCCCGTCAAAAATGACGGGAATAAAATTTAAGGACTGGGAATGCTGTACCTTCGGCACTTATTGCGAGCCTCCCCTCCCGTCTACTGTACGGGCCTTGGCGCTCATCGTGAGCCCCGCAATGAGCGGCTTTGCCGCTCATTGCAGGGCTTGTGAACCCGCAACTTTTGTGCTTCGCAATGGAGTCAAAAATTAAAGAAATACAATTTTAAGCCTGGCATGCTGTTTGCCACATAATGTGAGGTTCTGCACCCTCTGAACACCTTCAGCGCTCCTTGCAAGCCTCTCCTCCTGTCTACTTTACGGGCCTCATGATGAGCGCCTTCAGCCGTCGGTGCTCATAGCGAGCCCATCAATGAGCGGATTTGCAGCTCATTGCAGGCCTTGTTAATCTGCAACTTTTGTGCTTGGGAATGCCATGTGTCTCTTTCCACCATCTCCCCCCCCCCCCCCCCCCTTCACTGTGTCTTTCTCCTCTGTGTGTCTGCTGAATCTTAGCGTGGCGCACTGACTGCTGTTCGTTTTATTTTCAAAGTCCTGCGTGCCTGTCGTTGTTCTTGTGTGTTATGGTCTTCTCCCTTGTGTATTTTCTAAGTCCCGCGTGCCTGGCGTTGTTCGTGTGTGTTATGGTCTTCGCCGTTGTGTATTTTCTAAGTCCCGTGTGACTGGCGTTGTTCGACCTCGTTTTGATCCTGTTTTGATTTTTTCTGTTTTTTGGGCCGCCATTTTTTTCCTCGCTTATGGCTCAAATTCGCTTGAAACCTTATTCACAGACTACCTGGCTCTCCCCCTGTGCTGTGTGTGATTGTGTTATTATTATATTTTTAATTATTTGGCTTTTTTGGGGGGTCTTTCGAGTTACGACCTTGAAACTATTTTGGCTGTTAAATTAGTAAACTGGGTGCCTCGCGATCAGCAACAAAGTGCTCAGTTTTTCTTTGGCTATCACAGCCAACGACATGAACGCCTTCTGTGCTCATGTCTAGGCTGTTTTAAAGTCCTACTGCCTCACGATGAGTGCCTGAGGCTCTCATCGCGAGCCCTGCAATGAGCGAATTCGGCGCTCATTGCATCCTAACTCCCGCAGGCCTTGCGATGAGGCCTTGTCCCTTGCTTCGCAAAAGCTGCAATTATTTAACATTGCGTGGCCAACATTGAAAATGTGACCAACACTGACAGTTATATATATGATATATACAGTATATATAAATATAAATATATATATATATATATATATATATATATTCATTCAAATATAAGTATGCTAGTAGAAAGTTATTGCTATCACCTTATCCAAGCATTTGTTTTTGAAAAACAACGAATTGTTTAGGTTTTTAATATTACAGTATAAAGCAATGCATACTTCATTAAGGACCACTACAATGGTCTAGAATACATAATTAGTAAAAGTCAGAGTAAACTTCTTTGAAATTTATTGTAAAAAAAGTGATGTTTTATGAGAAAACTTATACTGAAAATGAGGGTTTTTCCCTTAATCTTTAAACTGGACATACTTTCATATTTTACATGCTGCTTTGCATTGGTTGAAAAATACACACTTGTCATTTCCCAGCTGCTTATTATTATAGCTGGTAAAAGAAAATGTAAGGTTCTACTATAGTGCTACTGTATTTCCCACTATATGTAGAAAACAAGTAATACAGATATATGCAAAAACTCAATAATTCATTGATTTGCAACAGAAAGTTAATATAATATATACATTTATTGAATTTTATACCATTGTTCTTTTTAAGTAAATTATAGAACTAACTACCTCCACTATCATTTATATTTATAATAAAATGTATGAAAAGTGAGAAAATATTACAATACAATAATAATAAGGGAATACTGATACAGTAAATATATGAAGAAAAGATACTATATCACTGCATGTAGTTCTTCTGGAATCATTACAAAATATACATTAGCATTGAAAATATGTGGTAAACAAGTAAAAATAATGTTATTTCTTTAACAGTATATTAGTTTAGCTTTATAGATTTATACTTACCAAAGGACCCGGTGGCCCAGGTGGACCTACTGGACCTGGTAATCCTTTTAATCCCGGGATACCCTGTGTACAAGTAAATAAATGTTTTAATATAGTCGGATTTCCTGATAATATTCGATGAAATCTGAAAATACGTATAACTTACTGGTAATCCACTAATTCCAGGTAAACCTTTTTCTCCTTTAAACATCCCAACCACTTCACCTGGGTCTCCCTGTAAAGTACACACAGTTTAGATAATTCAAGCTATCAGTTGCATCCTGATATTTAGTGTAAATTACATGTTTCATACAAGTTGTAAATATCTCTATATTCTAGCACACAAAAAGATAGACAGATAGATGAGGTACAATCTCAATTTGCAAGCTCAGGTCACAGTCAAACAATTAAAATAATACAATCAAGGTTCATATAGTTATAATTTATCTTAACTATGTCCAAAATTTTCACATCAGGGGCTACACTGAACATTTTTTCTCACTTAAAAGCCCTGTATGAAAATTTAAAAAATAATATTACGGTAATTGGAACACAAATATATTTATACACAAACAGACTTCAAATGAAAAAATAAGTTATGAAGTTAGCCATCACTCTGGCACAAATTTACTGAGATATCTGGCATTGATTTTACCAGATAAAGTTGGCTGGATTCTCCGTTTTTTACTGGGAGCAAAAAAATACTCTTTTATCCACATACGTGCAGTACTGTGTTCAATCTAAATAATGTAATTGTTGCTCTGTCCTTTGGTTGCTGGCCAACACTAAGACATAGGCAGTCATATATTTTCATATACTTAGCCTATAAGTGATTGAACAATTTGAGAAGCAGTTCTTGTCTACTGTAAGAGCTCATATTTATCTTAATCTGTTGTATCTACAGCATATCAGCATACCTTTGCTCCTGGAAATCCTGGGGGTCCCTAGAAAAAATATATGATAAAGTTTAGAATTACATTTTCATTTTAAAATTCAATTGTGCTTTTTAACAAGTTGAATTTAAATAAATGCATAAAAAGGTTTCATAGCATTTATGTTCTTACAAAAAGGGAACAGAAAACTTCAGTTTGATTAAAACAGAAGAGTATAAATGATAAAGGTTTCTAAGTTTGCCACTGGAAAAACTTGTGTTGTAATGATGATATATATATACTGGTCATAATGGGGACACATTACGGTATTTGTGAATGGTGTGTCTGTCTGACAGCTAAAAATGACAAGCTTTACATTTTTCATAGCTATCTCTACTGTATCACTTTAACATACTAACATGTCATTATTTTATTGACTATTATATGCAAATGTCCTTAATGTAGAAGAGCTTGCATGCAGATAAGATTTTCATTCATCTCTTTTGGAATACAAGTTTTCATAGGAGACAACAGAATACATTTCAGTATCCTAATTCCCCTTAACAATGAAAATTTACTAAAATGTACAAACACAAACCTTTAGGTAAAGTCTAATATAAGGTAACAATGTTCTTATTCAGCAATGGCCTCCTATATGCTTTTCGTGAAATGTAGGTAAGTAACTGATGTCCTAGCTGTCCCATCTCTGCATTTTGATGCCACTTTTTCAAATGCCATTAACACTCAAATCGATGCAATTCCAGCCCAACTTAATGGACTGATGGACTGTTGAGTGTTTCATGACTGGCAGTAATAAACTGGAAAAACTGAGTTAACTTAAAAAAAAATCACTTACTGGATATCCATTTATACCAGGAAGACCTGATGGTCCAAGGGGTCCTCTTTCACCCTAGAGGTAAAATAAACCATGTAAATACACATCAAGATATCCTATTTGCAGCAGCAGTACTCATTTAACGCAACTTCTTTAATACCTTTGTGCCGTTGCATCCTGGGATTCCAGCTGGACCTGGTGGGCCATCTTGCCCAGGTATACCCTGTAAAACAGTGCAGTAAAACATGTATAAATAATATATGTGATGCAGAGAGTATCAAGTGCATTTTCAGTGTGTGTTTGTAACATACCGGAAGACCTGGGTTTCCTGGAAAGCCTGGAGAACCCGAAGGACCCTGGAATTAAAGAAATGGAGAAGAAAATGACACTGTTAAATATAGACACTTATCTAATCAGCACATATAAGGCATTAACATGTACTGTAAAACATATATGTGAAAGTTACAACAAACATCCACTAGATGGCTTAATTTAAAATGGTAAAAATAACTCAACCGAATTATGAAGTAACACAAAGCACAAAAGGACATTTATCAGTTATGATAATGTTCTGAATTACATTTTCATTTTAAAATTAATTTGTGCTTTTTAACAAGTTGAATTTAAATAAATGCAAGAAAAGGTTTCATAACATTTGTGTTCTTACAAAAAGGAACAGAGAACTTCAGCTGGATTAAAACAGAAGAGAATGAATGATGATGGATTATACGTTTGCCACTGGAGAAACTTGTGTTTGCAGAAAACGAAATAATGATGATATATATACTGGTCATAATGGGGACACATTATTTGTGAATGCTTTACACGAGAATATAAAGTAAAAATATAAAGTATAATCTATTCAAACGTCATTGAAACTAACAGGAAGTGCACATAATACATATCACTGGCAAGTAGGACTCATACACCTATATTACTGCTTCTTGGCTGACAGCGACAATGATCTAAATCAGTTTTTTTCTGCTTTGAGAGCATCATTTGAAAAAGAAATGACACAGTGGTACATTTTCAAATACCATCTTTCAGAATGTCCCTTTAAGGTTATTGCATGCATGTTACATTATAAAGGTCTGGATGTTTCTTACTTCAATGTAGAAGCATATCAGGAACGACAAATAGATACCATGATACCATGCCAATAATCTTGTCAAACAAATCAGACTGTACAAGGATTAAAGATGTCAGCCCATCACCAATTAAAACATTAAAATGGAGCGGTGCAGGAAGATTACAGAAACATATTCCAAACCAAATAAAGTGGCAATGGTTGGACTCTTATGAATTTTTTGCATAACATCTTTAAGTGAAAAATCAGGCATGGACAAGGCAGATTGTCAGATGTCATTCGTTTAAAGAACTGGACAAATTGTGCAGCTAAGACTGTTGAACTTGAGTAAAGAATGCTACACCCAACCTGGATATTTTGGAATTGTAGTATTAAAAAAAAAATGTCAAATCAGATACAAATTACCTTTTTTTAGACAGGCTCTGGTCTTGGTTATATTAGAATAAGCATCCCATAATGTAAAACATATACACATATTCCTATACCTAACAAGTATATACAGAAAAATAATGAAGAGATTTTCTATGGTCTTGAAAACATAAAAAGTGAAGTTCCTGGGCTTACTTGAAATTGATCGAAAATAATGGACTGGGCACTGGATCAGGTGTCACTAGGACGGTCTAAAAGCTCCCAGTCATATCCTGATATGCTTCTATTTAGGGCACACCAAGGTCATCGATAATAGCAGACTACTAGTCAAACATGAGAATAATTTGGAAATAAATACTCCTTCCAGTCCTAAAGAACATTAATGTTTAAGATGATTTTCATATTAATCCATAGCACCTTAATGAACTGGTTAGGGTCATATATGTTGAGATGCTAAACAGGAATGAGGCCTGACTAGTTTTTGTTTGTTGTGTGCTAGTTTATATGATACATATGTAATCTCCATACTTACTCTTGTTCCTTTTGTACCCGGAAGTCCTGGTTCTCCTGTGTCACCCTAAAATAAACATACATCAGTGTGAAAAACATGTTTTAACTATAAAACCATATTTACTTTTGTTGGCGTTTAAGATTGAATACCTTTTGGCCCAATGGTCCAAGTGGCCCTTCTGGTCCTTGAAGTCCAGGGAAACCTATTATTCCAGGTAAACCAGGTAAGCCTCTTTCACCCTGTAGGGAGAAGCATACAAATTCTGTAAATTCTGCAAATAACAGTGTTTCAATTACTGGCTATTTATCAGCATTAACACACACCCTCCATTAATCAAGGAACTACAATCATCGCCCTAACATGTAAAAACTAATTTCCACACTCCCATGTGCAATATCCCATGTGCAGCTCCCACGTTTGCACCAATCCAAAATCTTCCAACCCTAGCTCGCCTAAATTGTCCTTCGCCAACCCTATGTTACTCTTACACCTTCAACACCCCTCTCTAACTCCCTCATGGTTATAATTATTTACTTCTTTTTCAGTTTTCTTTTTTAACAATTCAGCACTTATATCTCTCTATGACATATAAGATAAAATTGGTGAATAACTCATTTGCATTCATTTGAATACTAATAATAGGAATTATTTGGAACCACAAGAAAAACCTCTTAAAAAGATCTAAGAGAATGTATATACCTTCTTGTCAATTTTGTAATAAGAAAGTGATTCATTCATAAATAATTGAGTTACTTACGCTATTATCAATATAGCCTACCAGTTCAATGTATTGATGCATACTATGATATATGTGTTTATCTATAAGTAACATTTGGTGAAAAAACAGCCTAAAACCTTAAAATACATCATCATCTATGGACCTATGTGTGAACAATTAATAATGTATTTTCATATTGAGTTCTAGATATATGGTACCCAGTTACTAGTTCCCTATTTATATTATTAAAGAGCTGGACACATATTTGAGTTGTTTGCTAGAACATTGATAGACATCCTAGTGAACACTTATCACCATATACTGAAACAGCATTAGAACAGTTGTACAAATTATAAAAAAATATATTATATGTTTAATATATTTTATTTGTAGATCTCCAACAAGTATACAAAATTACTATTACACTACTATCAAGCTTCACTGATATTTGTTCAAATAAGTCAATATTTAAGTGAACTTTTTATCAATTCAAGAGAATAAAATAATTTAATGGAGATTTTAATGTAATAGATTTTTAAGTACAAATGTAAATAAAAGTTATGTTTTAGCAAACGTACTCTCCCTTGGGAGATTGGGTAAATAGATGTGCCCTGTTAAAGGGATCTTTCTTATCTTTAATCGAATATAGATGTATAACTTTATCCGGGAGCACCCAGCTATACTTTTGTTCTGAGTAGTGACACCTTGAGCCACCGCAAACATTTTGTTGATGAGAACAACACATTATATATTGCTAGGGGTGCAATAAACACATGGGTAAAATTTGTACAAAAAGAACAATACAAGATGAGATTTCAACAACATGCTGTTGAGAGACAGTCTGTCATTGGCCAGTACCAATATAATATCGTCTAGTAGCAAAATAAATACTGTGTGCATAAGCTACAGGGGGTGGACCTTTGTTGGGACTGCCTGGAATGGAATAAAGTGAGTAAAAAAGAGCTTTTAAACATTTGATAATAAAATGATGTTTAGATATGTAAGTAAATAGTAGATTATTTTAATATTAAAATCAGGAAACCTTCTATGTTCCTTAAGTGTACACTGAATTTCTCACTCACCAGTTCTTGTTTCTTTTTTTTTTTTTTAGTTAATATCTAGCTTTCACTATAATTCATTTAGACATTGTTTTGAACTTATAATTGCCTAGGGAACATTGGCATAGGGTGAAATAACACAACAGCAGTTATAAAATGAATTTATTTTACTTGTAGTTTAATTTAAAAAGTGTGAGTGGCAAGCTGGAATGGTTAGAACAATAGAGGCACTCATCTCAAATTAACATGTTCATTTAACATTTCTTTTATTAGTTACAAGCAATGCTTAAAAAATCATTGTTCCTTTTTTACCAATTGCCACTAGGGGGAGCCTGGAGCCTAAAGATGAAAAACAAAAAAGGCCAACTCTGATTTTGGTGTTTTATGAATGTGTTCATGTCATTGCAGTCCTCCTGTGCACACATAGGGCCTTATTCAATTGCAAGCCCGCAATTGTGTTGTACAGGCCGTATGTCTGCGGGCTGAAATTTGCTACAATTTCAGAGCGAAACTGTAAACCATGCAATCATATGTAGCCTTTCAGAGCATCATCATTAAGCAAGACCATAATTATCGATTTAGAAACAGCCAATAGAAAATGAGGCAGTCATCATTACATCGGTAAAACATCAATCAATTATAGTTTAGGGGTCTGATATGCTATCAGACTTGCAATCCTGCAATGTACAAAATAATAATAACGAATAAAGGAAATGTTCTAGTCCATGTGGGTGGCCTGATATGTATTAACTCATTTATTCCTGAGATTGATATAACACTGAAATGACACATGCAAAACATTTTTTGATTGCAGATTTGCGAGCTTGAGACTGTTGTGCAATTCATTCTAATGTCTTTCATCGCTTTCCCAGTCTTTTAAAGTAGAGTATTGATTTTATATTTGCATTTACATTTCTACGAACAGGGGTTAAGCCCCCTTGCGAGTCCTATCTGGTACCCGTAGGATTTTCTACTACATTTGACATTTACAGGTGTGAAAACATTTGCGGGCTTGAGGAATTGTAGCAATTGAATAGCTATTTGCAATTTTAGCGTTTGTAACTCGTGCGGACCTGAAAGATCAAAGGCTTAGATGGGCTGTAAGTTACGATTTTGACAACCGCAGGGATTTTCAGCCTGTAACCCATAGATCATTTGCGGCTCGCAAAAATACACCAATTGAATAGCAATTTCATTTACGGGCTCCATTACGGGCTCCTGTAAACAACAATAGCTTGATTGAATAAGGCTCAAAGTGTGTAGTGCTTTATATTTACCAAATGAATTAATTAATGTATATTCTTATGAATTGACTCAAATTTATTTAGTATGATTTTACCTGCTAATTTTAGATGTGTATTTGTTAAAACAGAAAATTTTGTGAGACTGGAAAATTGCTGGTGTTAAACATTAACAGCCTTATTCAATTGCAATTCAGTAAATTTAAAAGGGCTCTATTTAAGCACACAGCATATTTTTTACAGTTTTTAGTTAGTGAACCTCTATCCAAAAGCAAGGTCTTCACTAACTAAAAACTTCTGTAAATAAAATATGGCTTTTTCAGTTGGTATGGGTACATGTATAGTCAACAACCTTGACTTTAATGTTAATTGCAAGCCTAGTAAATGTTTGATTTAATCGTTAACTTGTTTAAAATATATAAATTAGTAGTCATTAATAACCCATGGCATTAGTATGTTTAGGTTACAATATTTATCATGGCATTTTGATTGAATTATATCTGCCATAAAAGTGAAGTAAATTTACTGAATCACAATTTAATAAGGCTGTAAATGACCACTGAAGTCTGACATTTTTTTTAGTTTTATTAATATTCCACTTTATAACATATTTTTGTGTATTAATATCTAAACATACACTACTTACCCATTATTTAGGTTTTTCTTTATGGGAGCAGCCATTTTGCAATTAATAGTCCCCCCTTGACCTCAATATTGTTAATGCTGCAGTTAGAAATAAATATGCAGCACAGGCCCATGCATGTGCAATCCAGTGTGCAATAGGACAATGTAGCCCCCAGTGACATGAAACAAGTACATGACATACAAAGAATAAAGCTTGTGAGGATCTTGCTAACAAGGGAGGGCAGCAAATAGCAAAATGGCTGCACCCATAGTGAAAAAAGGTTAAATCATGATAAAGTAGTGTTATTGCTTTATTTTAATAATGTATTAATACACTAAAATATGTTTACACAGACAATATTTTTTCAGACTTTGGTGATCCTTCAAACTCTGGCCTAACGGGTCATTTTCAAAGCAGTAGCAGGTCTACCATTAAACCAATAAAAATATTAACTGCCATTCACAACTGTACTGATAATTCCATCATGGGTAACTCCTTTTCTCTCTTATATATTGCATTTATATCTCTTTATATCACTCTACTCTTCTTTCTATGTGGCATAATGACCCAACCTGCCAGCAACATTTATGGTAATTTTACTGTTACATACCACTATTCATTGGCATCCATAGGGTGGGAAAAGGTAAATGCCCCCGTCTTGTCATAGTAATTAGAGTATAACTCTCTATGCACCCCTAGTTATAGCACAAGAGAAGTATATCATCTGCAAATTGTTTTCTCTTGAGTTCTGACGATGACAAAGAGGTGTCTCTGATCAGTCTAGCATCTGAAAAAAATATATCACCTAAAATCCTCTAATACAGAGAAAGGTATGGAAATCATCTTATTGGTGGGATGTGGAGGCGTAATATGAGGGAAAACACATAGAGAGTACTTGCTTTTATCTACTTTCAGTGTTATACCACAATCAAACTACTTTTGTTTCTTGCAACTGTAACACAATTCAACACATAATAGTATACACATTTGTGCAAATATGTCTGTATTTATCTATACACAAATGTAGTGGGTGCCTGTAAAAGAGACCATGCCTTTTTGTTCCCCTTTACTTTGTAAATCACTTTTGAGATCTCACATTTTATCCTCACATTACTTTTTTTTTATCTCCCTCTCCATTTTTCTTGTTATACTTTTTTACTCTCTCCTGCTTGCTCCTCTATATGTCATCTTTCTCACCACTTTCCCATTTCTTTGTTTTCGTTTCCATTCTCTTTCTATCTCCAGATAGTTCCTCTAATTTCTACTCTCATTTCCCTCTCTTCCATCCTTTTCCTCTCCTCCAACATCCTCACCCTTGATGAACGCTGTACAAGGACACTCAGTCAGTCACATCACGACTAGCAGCCCCCACTCTCTGTCCTTGTACTGTAGCCCCAACAGCTTCTAACCAGCCGGCACCAGGCCCCTCACTCATTGTGCAAAAAGGAAGGGCGGGGAGCCCAGGAGGAATTAGACTATTAACTCTGGTGTCAAATAGTTTCTGAATGGATGCTACAATACTCTCATATATGACATCTTTAGTTCAATATTTGTTTGGATATTATTATTTTAGTGATTCACAAATTAAAGGGATATAAATATAGCACTGTGAAACCATGTACAAAGAAAGCATGATAACAAACATACATATGCAACAATCTGTTTGAAATACATTTCTTCTGGTTTTAAAGATTAGAATAGCTTTGAATGCCTACTAAGATGAGAAATCCCATTTTTATTGGACAAACATTTGATTTAGAGTGAGGAGCTTTCAAGAGAAATGTACCTCTCTTTCAGGTCTAGAGCAGTGCTTATTATGCTTTAGGAATAGTGTAGCATTTAAACAAATACATACCTTCTTTTTTACTTAAAATGTCCCCTATCCTGTGTTGTCTTTCCTAATGTGTCTGTTTTTTATTGTTCACTAGCAGCTTGCCCGTCAAAAAATGATGGCAAGAAGATTTTAAGGCAGGTAATGGTGTTTGGTTGAGGCATTAATTTGGATAGTGCTCATCGCGTGGCTCGCAATGAGCGTCTTTGGCGCTCATTGCGAGGCTGTTGGTTGTTTGTGTGCTATGAGCAGCGTTGGCGGCGTTTTTTTGTATGCTAATGAAATAATTAATACATTTATTAATGAATATACTTTACCTATTTTGAAGTAATATATGCAGGTTGCATTGTGCTGAAGAGCTGGCAATCTTTTTTCATGTTGCTGCAGCATACAATGTGTGTTTTCACTGCTGTGGAGCTGATGTGTAAGTGTCAGTGATGTGTGCAGTGTGTAGTGTAAATATTGTGCGTGCACGAGGAAAATCCGTTAGGGTAGCTGTGTACTTCCTCATTGTGTGGTACACGGCTGTGGCTTATTTTGCATCCTTGTTCTTGGACCTCGTCTGTCTTTTTGTGAAAATCTGTATGTGTTTGGTGGTGTTTTGCGTGTTTAGGGGCCTGTAGCCTCGTTTTCGTTTTTTTCGGCGGACATTTTTTTCTCTCGCTTGAGGGATTTTCGGGTGTCTAAACTCTTGTATTTCGACTTAAATTGAGGTGTAACTTCTCTTTCAGAGGTCCTGGGTGCGCCCCATTGCTGTGGGTAAGCTTTTTATGTGTTTCTTGTGTGTATTTATTGTGTTTTTCATGTTTTTATGTGCGTGTGTTTCAGGCTCTAAGGTTGTATTTTTGTAAGTCGGTAAATGTTGCAGTCAACGTGGGAGCCTCCACCTCCGCAAATGCGGCCCCTCGCGAAGGTCCGCTTTTGCGGGCCTAAAGTCTGCAGTTGCTGGCAAGGAGCGCCTTTGGCGCTCCTTGCCAGCAACTGCGGCCCTCGCTTCGCCTTAAGGCATAATTTGTAACATCCAATCAGTATTGCTTTTGGCTTGAAAAGGAGGCACATCTCTCTGGAAAGTTTAACTAAAATAGTTATCCAGTAAAGAAGGTATCACTGTATACCGCAATAGTGTTATTTTTTATCCGTGCTTTTTAGAGAATCTTATGTTTTGTTAACCCCTACAAGTGGCATTTAGCCGTTTCACAGCTGAATAGAATGTAACAGGAACTCTTAATATTATTGCAACATATCATATAGTAAGTAATATAGTAAAGTAAATATGTCTGATTAATACTGGGTACAAATGCTAGTTCTGACATTTGGGGTCAACAAGCAGATTCATCTAATTTACAAAGAATCTAAAATCTCTGTGAAGAGGTCACGCTGACCCAGTGGTTTATACACATTAATATTCATTTATAAAGCACAGAGATATTATCTATTATAGGACCACTGCACAATGAAGAAATTATACAAATTGAGTCTGACTAATTAAGAAGAAAAAAAGCCATAAAACTATTTTTTAATTTGAAAACAATAAACAAATAAATAAGTTAGATGCCAGTGTTGGACCCTGGATGGATTCATGATACACTAGAGAATGTGTGTGTGAACAAGGGGCATTTACATTTTAGAAGACCTGTGGTTGCATTTCCTGAATCAAGGAGTCGGCATCTGTGCCAGCAAGGAAGAAGCAGTGCGGTGTCAATGTCAGTCTTATATAGTTATCAAACAAAGGCTCTGGTCTTCTTCCTGTTCTCTCCTACCACACTCCTTCGTCCACTAATAACTACAAACACTCGCCCATCATCCAGCTCTCAAGATGCAACATAACAAACAAAAATGTTTTTATGTCCATGGCTTGAACAGTTGCTCATATTATTAGTTTAGTCCTTTGTATATGTAGTTTAGTGTGTGTCTGATTAGTAATATGGCAATTGAGTATTAGCAAGGCCACCCTGGAAAACATGCACACGTTAAAGGACCACATATATTGGTCATATATTTAAAATATACTATTTTGAATAACTATACTTAAACATTGTCAAAATGGAAAATAAAAGAATGCAGCCTATATTAATTAGAGGCTGCATTATTTTATTTTATATTTAATTATTTTTAGATTACATTTTATATGCATTTATGTTGCTAGCGAATATACAATTTGTTTCCACTTTTCTGAGCTGGGAGGAGACTTTCAATTTGCAGGAAGTGTCTGTCTGCATATACAACTGCAAGTGTTTTCATTAGGTCTAATGGAACAACCTTTAGAATACAGGCAAGTTCAGCTGATAAAAGAAAAGGGATCCCTGCAATAATGAATAATTAGGTATAAAATATAAAAATGTATAGGCTGTTTTTATGTATTTATTATTTCTGAAACATGCTCTTTATAATCACGTTTAGTTACTAAAGAAACCACATAGACCACAGTGGCCTTTTAAGTCTGATTTTTGAAATGAGCAGCTTCACAATAGCACGGTTAATGCATTCAATCTATGGTTTATAAACAAGTTCTCTGCTTTGAAGTTTGCAGTTAGGAAATACTATACTTTAACGAGTGCTTGTTCCCTGACATTTATCATTTTTATTTATGCGTAGCTTAAGTGTTAGTACTTAAATGTCTATAAATATTCCTTACTGGATGAATTATATAAGAGCAAAGATCTTCAGTGACCTACTAGGTGTTGCTATGAGACAACCTACCTTTTTATTGTCTATTTGTTTGTTAAATTTATTAAAATACCTATTGATTTTAGTTATGCATTTAGCAGTAGAAAAAATCTGCTAACAAGTTTATTCTTAACTGAATATGTATGTGAAGCCTTAATCTGGGCACTTTAGCTGTGCTTTAGTCACTTTGTACAGTTCCTATGACATTGAAGCAATGAACATGAGCTTGAGGAAGCTCAGAGGGGCAGTGGCTGACAGATGTGCCTGGCAAGCTGCAATCCATAGCGTTATGGAGAGTCAGACGTGATTAAGAAGAACAATGGTCTGTCTCTATTAGGCATGCGGCTCACTATTACATACTCAAATAATGTTATAGTATATATTATTTTTTAGTACAATAAGAACCATTTAGTTTTGCATACTTGGCAAGCTGCATATCAGTTGGCAAGAACAGCCGGATGTTGGACAGTCAGGGTAGCATATGCAAAGGTTTCCATAAATAGATATATTAAAATTCATGTTAGAACAGGCCGTTAACCATGAAATAATTATTTTCCAAACAGGAATGTTGTTCACTCAGTGTTAAAAACATTCACCAAACATAAACTGTTATACAAAACTGGGCCAATTTCTAGCTCACTCTGCCAGTTATTACAGTACGTTGATTTTTTTTGCATGTTGTGGTTCAATCCATTGAATAATAACTGGTTATAGTGTGCCAATGGTATATCATGAATGAACAAAGAGATGAGAGAGTGTTATGGGAAAGAAAGAAACACATACCTTTTCTACCTTTTATATAAGCTTTGTAAGACAGAATGACATTGTTGAACTGTCCTAGTGAATTATCCTAGAGAAACTATTATTATAATATGTACTAGTAAATTTCCCATCAAAAATGATGGTATACCGTAATTTTTATTTTTTATTTTTCCCCATGTCTTCCTCCCCCTCTCCCCTCCCCTGTGTCTTCCTCCCCCCTCAGCCCCTGTGTCTTCCTCCCCCCTCATCCCTGTGTCTCCCTCCCCTCTCCCCTGTGTCTTCCTACACCCTCTCCCCTGTGTCTTCCTCCCCCCTCATCCCTGTGTCTTCCTCCCCTATCCCCTGTGTCTTCCTCCCCCCCCTCCTCTGTGTCTTCCTCCTCCCTTCCCTGTGTCTTCTTCTGCAACTCCCGCACGTGCGCGTGTTTGCAGAGTCCGCACAGAGCTGCGCATGCGCACAGCTCTATACAGTCTTAGGAAGTAGTGGAGCGTTACACACTTACCAGAATTATTATAGTTTACTAGCGACTTGCCCGTCAAAAAATGACGTCAATGTGATGTATATGTTTGTGAAGTTGTTTAGTTATTAATATAGATTCATCACCTAAGGAGAAATGTATTTTTTTGCATAAAATAGGCAGTATTTATAAAGTTGTAGAAAATTCAGGAAAGTTAGACCGTTAGAACGCAATACGCATGAGCTATTTGCGTTCCAGCTTACAATTTGCGTTCCATCCGCCATTTTGTGCGTAGTAGTGGTCAAAATGGTGTTTAATATGATTGTGATACGTTCCGCATAGTATGTGTTTCATTATTGCGGGTAAGTGTAGTATAGTTACGTCTGAAGCCTCGTTTTCGTTTTGTTCGTCGGCCATTTTTTCTCTCGCTTAGCGATTGTACTAGTGTCTAAAGTGTTTTATTTTTATTTAAATAAAGGTATAACTTGTTTTTTTGAGGTGCTGGATGGTTCCTGTTGCTGTAGGTAAGCTTTTTATGTGTGTGTTGTGTGTATTTAGTGTGTTTTAAATGTTTGTATGTCGGCGTGTTGCGTTCGATGTTTGCGAGATCGTAATATCTGTTAACGTGTGTTGTATGGTGTTTGCGTGTGTAGCCTCGTTTTAGTTTTTTTCGGCGACCATTTTTTTCTCGCTTAGCAAATTTTTTAGTGTGTAAACTCTTTTATTTCGAGTGAAATGAAGGTGTAAGTTGCATTTTTGAGGTCCTGGGTGCTCCCTCTTGGTGTAGGTAAGCTTTTTATGTATGTGCAGGATGTAGGTCGCACCGCGATGACGTCATTAGTAGGCGTCTAAGCGATGACCCACGATAGTTCAGCAGCTATAGTGTTCGGTCCCCTGAATTTCGAAAATACTACAGTGAAATAGAATTATATCTAAACAGAAATTCACTATTTAAGATAGGGGACTACACAGCCACCTCTTTATATAATTTAGAAATAGGAATTAGCACTGCTAAGTTGAGCAGCACTTACTGCGGCCTATCCCCCCAACCCACTTTCGTGGAGATAAGAAAATATAGTAACAAAGTCAGTTACTTCATTGTCCTAAATATGAGAACTCTCAATATCTAATCCCTATATATGCAATATGATATAATTATCCAGGAAAGTTTCAACCCGCTTCTTTTTATATTTTAAGAGTTCATTTTTTAATACCTTATTAATAAAAGTAATATTTTAATACTATTCTCTCAAGAGATTGCTTAAGAGATTGGCAATAGTGGTGTGCCCTATAAAAGGGTTTCTTTTCTTTTTCTTTTCAAATTGCTTATTGGTATTTACAAATCATAAAAACATTTCACAACATGCCAATCAATAGTATAAAGTGGCAAAAGTATATTTGGCAACAATCACCTTCCATATGCTATATCAATTAGCAAAGCTATGACGAAGTTTGGTTCTTTAATGCTCTGGGACATATTGTCTAGACGCAGATGATTTCTTTGTCAACGAGTACATGTGTGAACACACCCTTCCTTGCTTGTATCTCACATTGTTGAAAATACAGGACACAACATCAGGAAATGTTTCTACTCTTTTGTACTTGGTATAAATAACTTGCATCTGTATTCTCATTTTTAGTTGTGTGACAAAAGGAAAAAAGACAGCATAGTAAGACTGGAAAATAATGTGTGTTTTGTCTGGAAATGTACTAAACGTATCTCTATGGATTAAATAAGAGTATTGTTTTAGACTTGATAAAGCTTATAAATAAAGCTTCTGTCCAATTTAAAAAAAAGTATCACTGTAACATTGCAATTTTATGATCTATTGTCCTGTTTCTAACATGTTTGCAAATAGTAAAAAATGTCAATGTTTAAATGCTATCAGTTGAAGCTGAATAAGGATGTTTAGTTATCAATTCCAATAATGTTTTGATCTCTTATGATACCATCCTATATTATACAATCTACAGAATCCTCAAGGCTTCTGAGAATACACAAAATGCAAATTAACCTTATAGCAACTTTTTCTCCTGCCCTTAAATTATCAACTGCATTTCTCTGTTAATCTCCCTTCCTATTTATTCTTTTTTGTTTAAATCTATATGTAACCCCAACCTCCCTTAGTAACGTGTTCCAGAATTTCACTGCCATCTCTGTAAAAGGACTTTCTAATTTGCTGAAGTTAAAATCAATTGTAATGTTGGTTGATTGACCTTTTGCCATTTATACATATAAGCAACTTTATACATTTATTAAAGCTTTGCTGAAACAATGGAAAAAGCACTGAAAGGTCATTGTGATAAAAATAATGGAAAGCACCTTGTTTACAACATTGCTAACATCCTCCCCTCTACAGAATGACAGAAGAATCATACTTTGTGCTATATGCAAAGATTTCTAGTACATTTTATTGTTGGAATATAATAAAAGATTCTTACTAAACGCTGGTACCAGTGGCGGAGCTAGTGCACAGGGGGCCCCGGTGCAAAAAATAAATCTGTGGGTCTGTGTCTATATATATATATACAGTCAGGTCCATAAAGATTGGGACATCGACACAATTCTAACCTTTTTGGCTCTATACACCACCACAATGGATTTGAAATGAAACTAACAAGATGTGCTTTAACTGCAGACTTTCAGCTTTAATTTGAGGGTATTTACATCCAAATCAGGTGAACGGTGTAGGAATTACAACAGTTTGTATATGTGCCTCCCACTTTTTAAGGGACCAAAAGTAATGGGACAATTGGCTGCTCAGCTGTTCCATGGCCAGGTGTGTGTTATTCCCTCATTATCCCATTTACAAAGAGCAGATACAAGCTCCAGTGTTCATTTCAAGTGTGCTATTTGCATTTGTTGCTGTTAACTCTCAATATGAGATCCAAAGAGCTGTCACTATCAGTGAAGCAAGTCATCATTAGGCTGAAAAAATAAAACAAACCCATCAGAGAGATAGCAAAAACATTAGGTGTGGCCAAATCAACTGTTTGGAACATCCTTAAAAAGAAAAAACACACTGGTGAGCTCAGCAACACCAAAAGGCCCGGAAGACCACGGAAAACAACTGTGGTGGATGACCGAAGAATTATTTCCCTGGTGAAGAAAACACCCTTCACAACAGTTGGCCAGATCAAGAACACTCTCCAGGAGGTAGGTGTATGTGTGTCAAAGTCAACAATCAAGAGAAGACTTCACCAGAGTAAATACAGAGGGTTCACCACAAGATGTAAACCATTGGTGAGCCTCAAAAACAGGAAGGCCAGATTATAGTTTTCCAAACAACACCTAAAAAAGCCTTCACAGTTCTGGAACAACATCCTATGTACAGATGAGACTAAGATCCAGCCAGCAAGGGGGCACTGGAGTCTGTGAGGGGCCACAGTAGGCCGTATGGGTCCACATGCAACCCGCAGGGGCAACAGAGGACCATTGGGGGCCATAGGGGATCCGTGACGGCCACAAAGTATCCGCAGGAGCCACAGAGGATCTGAGGGGGCCACAGAGAGCCCGCAAGGGCCACAGGGGATCCACAAGGGCTCAGAGGATCCACAGGGCCACGGAGGCCACAGGAGGGCAGCATGGGCCGCAGGGGCTATAGGGGACCCGCTGGTGGTCCGCAGGGGCCCCTCAGAGATCAGGGGCCTTGGTGCCTTGCACCGTCTGCACCGGCAGTATCCCCACCTATGGCAGGTACCATGTGTCCAAATATGTTAAAAAGATAACAATGTGAAAGTTATCCTTCTATCTAATATTACAATAAGTCTCTCAAAAATTGTTTGCATCGTGGGAGGGGGGCAGCTCAATATATTTTTTTATGGGGGGGGGGGGATTTTTTTGCACCGGGTCCCTCCATTCCCTAGCTCCGCCACTGGTCACGTCCCATTAAAATTTTGCAGTACAAACACTATCTATCAGTATCATGTATATAAATATTAATATGAACTTGATTACATGGCTCCTGTAAGAAAAGCTATAATATCTAGGGGAGTTAATTTAAGTAACTATATAACATGGCTCCTGCAGGTAGATTCATGTAAGAACCTATGGGAGTTTAACATACAGAGAATAGCCTATGAGTGCATTCAGTGGTCATTACATGTACATAAGCAGAGTTGAAATTGTCACTTAAGAAAAAAAAAGCAAAAGGGTGCTTTCAGAGGTTCATAAGTGTAAGTAACAACTGAAATCATGAATCACATATAATAGTTGTCACGCTTTGCAAGCTCGCAGAACTGCATCCCTCGCGAAGTGAGGGACGCTGTTCTGGCCGCTAATGCGGACCCTCGCAAAGAGAGGGTCCTCATTTGTGGAGGTGGAGGCTCCAACGTCGGCTGCAATGAGCCGAAGGCTCATTGCAAACCGTGAGGGTCCGCATTTCCCGGTAACAAAAAAAACAGAAAAGCGTAACTTTGAAAAAAAAAAACACTCCGCAAAACTTAGGGAAAAAAATATGACCTGCAAGAAAAAAAAAAATACGAGGTCACGAAAATACAAACTTGTTGGTCGAAACGTGTACATCAAAGAGCACTGAAAAATAACAAAAATACATAACAAAAACATCACACACAGCACGGAGGGACAGCCAGGACGTCTGGGGGTGAGGTTGCACACAAATTAAAGTAGATTTTAAGGAGTTCGGCTAAGCGAGAAAAAAAATGGTGGCCGAAAAAAAATGAAAACGAGGCTCAACGACCCCGAGGCCCAGAAAACCCTGAAAAGGACGTACGCCTTTTTATTACGACCAGCGTAATATAGAAAAAAAAATATGAGGTAGCGAAAATACGAAGTTAACGGCCAAAATGCATACATTCAAAAACAACTAAAACAATACAAAATACAAATAAATAAATTATAAAAAAACACACAGCATGGGCGGACAGCCATGACATCTGGCAGTGAGGTTGCACGCTAATTAAAGTCGAATTTTAACAAGTTTAGGAATTTGAAAAACGGCTAAGCGAGAAAAAAAACGGTGGCCGGAAAAAATGAAAACGAGACTACATGACCCCAAAATGCGCAAAACACCGCCAGGCACCTTCGACTTTTGCTAGGGACGTACAAGGTGCAAGAATACACACTTAGGAAGCACGCAAAATTCTCGAGACCCGCGTAGCACATACACAAACGACACCATTTTACAACACTAACACATTACGAATCTAAAATGGCGCTTTACACAACTAAACCAACGGTTTGCCCTCGTGCACGCAGCATATTTCTAATGCACAGTTGGGACACTGATGACACTTTCTCCTTGGGGCAGCAACAGTCCAACTGTACATTGTATGCTGCAGGAAAATAAAAAGAGATACTTAGCTCTTCAGGATATTCATTGCTGGATATATCAATTACAAATAGGTAAAGTATATTACTTTATTAACTAAATAATTCATTAATTATTGGAGCAAAAAATACACATATATATCTGTCTTTGGGATGAGAGCCAAAGGCGCTCATAGGACCAAAAGTAAACAAGAGGAGCGGCTCGCTATGAGAGCCAAAGGCGCGCAGCGCTCGGCTCGCAATGTGCGCCGAAGGTCCTCAGAGTACAAAAAGGTTAACATTGTGTGTTAAACAGCATTTCTATGGCTTCAAATTTTATTGCCCCGTCATTAGTGACGGGCAAGTCGCTAGTTAGACATATTGAAGATGCAGCTTTGACATCTATCTATCTTCCTTCACGTGGCAGGAAAGGGGTTAAATGATAAAAATATTAATTCAGGCCTATGAACTGCTACCCCCATGGGTCTACATATGCCCCAGGACCTCCCTAAACATTTGCTACCCTCTTTGAGCCCCTGTATTAGCTGTATCTCCCTATGTGAAATATAACATACAGTGTTCCTACATGAGCCCTAGAATGGCAGTACAATGTGAATCTATATTGTAGCATTACAAATAAAGGATAATAATATGCATATCAGGCCGGAACTGTAATTAGATAGATAGATAGATTTATTTCAGGTGGCTAAAGATGGACAATTACTATGTGCAAACCAATCAATGCACACGTGTTGCTAAAAAGGCCTAAACTAATTATCTTTGAGCAATGTTTGAACCTTGAAGAATACCATGATTTATCAAATGTGGGAATGTCCATAACAAGAGCCACGTTTTGGGCTTAGGGACAATTGGGAAGTATAATATATATGCATATACATACTGTACATATAGTTGCATGTGTCAGCACTAATCATTCCACAAATATTTACATTTATTTACACATAGTTGTATATAAAACAGACTGTACAATATTTTGCCAAGGCAGTAATCTGCGACAAATTGACCATCCTGGCTGGTATTAAAATTAAGCGGGGAACCAAAACATCTTTAAAGCCTCTTGGGATAAAATGCAGCTGCACATAACAGTTGAAGAATTAAATGTATGATCTCAACAAGCCAGCTGTTGCGATTATTATTCTCCATAATTATGCATGGAATTCCACCCCTTTTGGAATATGGATCCCATTCATAAAAAAATTATAATCTAATGGTGTTTCATCCCTCAAAAAAATAAATAATTAGAGTACGGTAATTGCTTTCTGTTTTATCTAACTTGTTGAAGATCTACATGTGCCACTCACTGTGTGTGTGTTTGCGTCTGTGAACTCATGGACCACAACACACCATTCTAAGTCACTTGTTATTCATGGCAGAGATACTGGAGTGGGTTGCCAGTTCCTTCTCCGGTGGGCCACAGCATACAGCTCCTGGTATTCCTAGGTGGTCTCCCATCCAAGTACTGACCAGGCCCAATCATACATGGCTTCAGGGTGGTGTGGCCTTTTGGTTCCCTGACTGGTATCAAACCCATGTGTCACTAGTAGCTTCCAATTAAATAAGGTATGCAGCATTAAGCATTTGCATCATTATGGCTTTTGTAATTTCCATTAATTATATGTTAATACTTTTCTGAATAACCCAATATATTTCCTTCATTCCAGATTGGTGTAATATTATAGTTACCTACATACTTAGATTACTGAAAAGTGTGTTCATGTTGCTATGGATTTCCGGTGTTCTGCTTACGTTTTGTGACCTAAGTTGTTTAATTTACACTTTTTTTAGTAAACAGTAGCTGCCATGGAGTGTTTATGTCTTTCATACATGGATATATTATCATTATGGGGCCTATTTAGGTTTAGGTGCCATTCGTATTTGTGCGCCAATGCCTCAATTCCATCTCCTCCTTGCTGTTTATATAACTGAAATCATATGTCAAATCAAATTGTCAAGTTCACTTATATCACAGCATATAGACATTGCTTTGCATATATATATTTCAATGTACTGCACTGCATCTTCAGGTAGCCTACTGTCCCCAGAAAATGTGCTGCTCTAGGCCTAGGCTTCATTGGCCTAGGCAGAAACACAACCGCGATTATCATAATTGCTTTCTCCGGTGTGCCTTACATTTTCCAAAATTAATTAGAATCAGCTGTACAGTTGAAGTAATGACTTCTCCAGCATTCAATACATATAAATAAAGAGTCTAGTGGTTAAGAAGCTGGTCTGTGATGATGTAGACTTAAGTTCTAGTCCCACGAAGGGTTTATGTAGCAGTTTATATATAATACTTTACTAAGAGTTACTATACCAATATTTGTCAAAAATGTACAATTTACAGTTAATATATATTTGTAGTTTTTTGTAACCAAACCAAAACTTTCAATTTAACAAAAGCCTTAGTGGAACTAGAAACCAAGTTTACATTATCCCAGATCATCTTCTTAAGGCTATTCCTTTATATGTATTGGAAGTGTTGAAAAATACTATATTTGACGAACAGATAAATATTGGAGAACTAATTTCTTCACCTGCACAGCTGATTCTAATTAGTTCCACCTACCAGTTCAGCTCATTATGTATTTATAAAATGCAAAGGTAGCTTAGAGGCAGCAGAAAACCACTGACTTCAAACAGTATTTTTGCAGCAATTCTAAGAAGAGAAGCATTTTTTCCATATACTTTCCACCATTTGTCTGATGTTGCAGGACATATATTGTAACTTCAGGATCTCCTTAATCTGTGAAGAACCAAAGCAGTAGCTTTTTTGAAATCCCTTATTAGGAAGGCTTTAAAACTGGTTTGTCATTTGTGTCCTCCATGCAATAGCTCCCATATTGAATTGTACTCTGTCTGAGAGATTTCAGACGGAATGCCAAAAGAGCTGAAAGATCTCATTGAACAATGGATCCGCCAGGCCAGAAGCAGCTGGCAAGTGGCATGACATGGGCTTGTTAGGAGAACAACAACCTAAATTACAGTATTCCCTCTAGAAGTAGATAGGTCTGTGACAAAATCCATGGCTAGGGGAGGTTTTAGTGTTTGGTTTCACAGGCAGCCACAAAGCATTTTACAACAAATAAAATATGAAAGAAGAATCTTGAGACAAACTCAGATGTTCAAAAGGAACAAATACTGGATGGCACAAGCTTGAAAACCAGGGGGAACAGACTCTGATATGAATTGAAGCAAAAGCATGGAAATAGAGGTCACAAAACAGGAAGGTGGCAAGATACTCACAATAGATGCTGAAGAGGGCATGGGCCTTGCCATTCTTTGACCCTGGATGATATGTGATAATGAACCAGAAACGGAAAAAGAATAAAGACAACCCAGCTTGTTGCAATTTCATTCTTTCTGATGTTTCCAAATACATGAGGTTTATGTGATCAGTAAGCACAAGGATAGGATATCTAGATGCTTCAAACAAGTGTTGCCATTGCTTGAATGCCATTTTAATAGCAAGGAGCTCAGTGTTTCCTATATCCTAATTCTGGAGAAAACTCTTTAGAAAGGAATGCACAAGGGTGCAGAGGTCCATCAGAGGACATACCTTGAAACAGGATGGCACTGGCTCCAGTTTCTGAAGCACCACCTTAAACTATAGATTGGAAACTAGGGAATGGGTGGATAAGCACTCCAAAAATTTGGATTAGCTCTCTTTTTTGTCAATGCGGTAAAAGGGGAAAACTTGTTTTATGAATTTCCTGTAGAATGTGACAAAACTGATAAGTGATGTTGAAGCATAGAAATGGCACAGAGTCTGTTTCAAAGACAAATTTTCCAACCTTTACTTACAAGTGATTTTCCCTTAACCTCTGGAGCACCTGTTTCACTTCTAAACATTGAGTCTCCAAATCTGGGAATAAATTAGGATGTTGTCGAGGTAAACGGCTACATGGAGTTATAACAGGTCTCGTATTGAAGGCTATCTTCCAGTTGTCCCCCACCAGATTTGTATTATGTTTTATGCTCCATGAAGCTATAGTTTGGTGAAGACTGTAGATCCTCTGAGGCTAATCCACTAGCTCAGAGATGGGGGGGGGGGGGGGGGTAACAATCTTTCACCATTACTTTCTTGAGTCCTGTTTGGATTACTAGAGAAGCGTTTTGGAGCTGGCATGATTGGCTCTATTAGAGAGGTTGTGCTGGAAGTCTCAACAAGCTTGGTTGGTGCTTAATGAGTAACTGTTGCTTGGGAGAGCATTGGTTACCCTGAGTCTGGATTGTGTCAGTTAATTGGATAAGTCTCTGATCAATCTGGGTCAGGTGATTATCATGGGCTCCAAGCAGCTGACCTTGAAAAACCATGGCTTTGCCTATCTCACCTAGGTCCATATTGTTAGGAGCCGGGTATTAAAAATTCAGATCCTTCAGAAGTGAGGTTACAAAACTAATTTAATTAATAAAAAAAAGATATGCAAAGCTTGGTGAGTAACCCTTTAAATCAAAAGTCCAGTGCTTGTATTAGTCCATTTGCGAAAACAATAGCAAATTCACTGTCAAACCCTGAAAGCAAACTACATAGCACCTGAAGCTGGAAACAGGGGCCTCAAAAGCAGCCTGGGAGCTGAAGGCACAAACCAGCACACTTGGAGGTTATAGCTAGAAAAGGGCAGATCAGAAGGTAAAGACAGAACTCTTGTCATACAGGAGCAGAAACAGCAGTGCAGGACAGCGGCAGAACTCTTGCCAGTCAGGAACAGAAGCAGCAGTGCTGGACAGAAGCAGAACTCTTGCCAGACAGAAATATCAACAATCACTCCACTGGTTTCCCATACCCTCCAGAATAAAATTTAAAATTATGAACCTAACTTACAAATCCTTCAACAACGGTGCTCCCCCATGCACCCTCTGTGTTCTGCTAATAACCTTCTTCTTTCTACCTCCCTTATCGCCTCCTCTCATTCCCGCCTTCAGGACTTTTCTCTTGCTGCCCCTAATCTCTGGAACTCCTTGCCTCGCTCCCATAAACTATCCTCCTGCCTCAAAATTTCCAAATCCTCACTAAAAACGCATCTGGTTAAAGAAGCCTATCACCTTCCACCTTAAATTGCACAACTTATCTTTCACTCTTCTGTACCTCACCAAAACCCTTTAGATTGTAAGTTTGCAAGTATTCAATTTTGCATGTGCTTTGGGAAAAGCACTTTGGACACTGGATTCTAAGCTCCAAGACGGGCCCTTCATCCTTTGTAACGTGTTAATACTGCTATTTTTCTCCTTGATTCTAACCCCTTTGATTGTACCCCATACATATCGCTAAGGAATATATTGGCACATTACAGATAAACGATAATAATAATAATAAAAATGACAGTGCAAGACATAGACAAAACTTCAGCAGGACAGGAACAGAAGCTGCAGCAGCAGCAGGGAAGTAGACTGGGACTGTGGAATGATCTCAGACAGATGACTCTCTAGATATGGATTGGCTGAGTCCCATCAACTGTCAGTAACTAGGGGGCAGAGTTATGACCCATAGAAGCAGATCCATCTTCCCTATGTATCCCTTATTGCATACTCATTGAGTCAATACAGGCTTAGATTGACACGAACAACCAATGGGCCATTCATTGGCCTACCCCTAGGTGTACCAAAACAGTTACTCTGATAATTATATTATATTGAGTAAAACCCCGGTTATCCGGAACCGGCACAAATTCCCCATTTAAAAAAAACTCCTGCTAAACCGGCATAACCGGCACTATCCGACACTATCCGGCAGTTCGAGACTGCAAAAAAAAAATGCTAACGTTTTTTCTAATTATTTTTGGGGGCACTAACTGGCCCGGTTTAGGTGCTAATGCCTTTTTTAATGCATTTTTAAGGGATTTGGGGGGCTTTAAGGGCCTCCCGATTAACCGGCAACTACAGTTATCCGGCAATAGGGAGTTCCCGTTGGTGCCGGATAATGTATTACATATTAGGGTCAGAGGCATTTTCAATGGCATACCATCATTCTGGGCTAGGACACTTGGAGAATAAAAAGAATAAAAAGTAAAACTACTTCCCTTAGAACATTAAGGGTTAGACTGTATGTATGTATTTCTTTATTTATTTATTTATTGCATATTAACTGTGATCCACAAAGTTCTGAACATATTTACTTTTTTTTAAAAACAATATTTCCCAAAGATTTCCGGAAACAATTTGTTCTAAACAAATATTTTACTATTTTATTCTTGTGTGCCAAAGCCTCAAGAGACCAATAGATTATACACACAGCTGCAAAACTTGTGTTTTTCTTTTGCAAAAAGAACAGCTTCTGCCAGTGCTGCATCTAGAACACATTTGGGATTGTTTTAGGAATATTTTATTTATAAGTTCATTATGAAATATTGTCTCTGAACCTAGAACACTGCACAATTCATTAAAATAAAGGAGAAATGTTGGAATATATATGAAATCCATTTCTAGACAAATACACAGTTTATATGAGATTTTCTATAACAAGGACCACACTAAGGGCCTCATTCTATTATCAGCCGTAAAACGGACGCAAGGCTGCGATTCCTTGCGGGGGTTCCGTTACCTCGCAATTCTATTAAACGGCCCCGCAAGGATCTCCTCTTACGGCCGGCCGCATATCTTGCAACCGGCTGTAAGCTCAGAAATCTTTAAAGTCAAAAATAAATTCAAGACAGCACTGTAAAGCTCTGTAAATGCTAGGGATCATATTGGGGGACATGAGGATTAATAGTAACCCCCTCTCAAGCTTGCACATCAGCCCAAATCCGAGTTTACATTAACTGTTTATTTTCCGGCCGCAGCGTGGCCGGGTCTGAGGTGCTCCAAGCACTCTGGACTTTTTCCATGGATATTTGACATATATAAAAAAAAAAAATTTTTACGGATTTGAGTGTAGGGGAATGTTGTGCTATTTTTCCTAACACCTACAATCACTTTATAGTCTCCTCAGAGTGCAGGATGCCTTTATTTCTGCTTTATAATGTGCTTAATTGGTGCTAGCGGGACCTTTTTCCTGCAAGTAAGCTGCGGCTCGCTTTTAGCCTTGCAGAGAGGGTTCCCGGAGCAATAGAATAGCAACCGGGCTTTTTTTGGTGGCCGAAACTCTTGCGGCCGTTTTAGATCAAAGGCTTTCCTCCGGAGCAAGGCGCCGGCCGCAAGCCTGCCGGAATCCCCGGCCGGAGGGGAATAGAATAGCAGAATAGCTTGCGGCCGGTCCTTGCGGCCCCGCATCTCCTACGGACGTTAATAGAATGAGGCCCTAAGAATCTTGTTGTTTTGGAATTCTCAAACTCTGATAAAGTTTAACAAATATGTATTCAATTTAAGGACACAAACTTGCTAATCACTCAATTATTTTTTTCAGCCAGATAAAGCATCTTTGATACAAAGGAGGTTTAAATGTAAAATGTAAGTTATCTAAATAAGGCTGCATTCTGCTGTGAAAAAGGACAAGATTGTTTCTGGGTTTGCCACCTACCATAACCTCCAATTTGAATAGTTTTCTTAAAGGAGCACTGTAACGCAAGTAAAACTCATAAGGTTTTTTTTTGGGGGGGGGGGGGGGGGGGGCGGCATAGACTATTAAAACAGTAAGTGCTTGTTTAGGATTTTTTTTCTTGTATTTAATTATTTTGGCAGCCTGTTTTATTTATTTTATTAATCTGGCATGCTTAGGATAAATAATTTATAAATGCTTAGGACAAATAAAAACAAAATGTCTAGAATTATAATTATTTTTATATTTTGAAGGCTGTTGAAATAACAGAGGTAGTTATTATTTTCTGATTTTGTCTACGTTTAAAGTTCAAGGGTGAGTCAAATTTGTAGTTTGTCTAGAGCAGCAAGAATCCTTAATAAAGGTGGCATATTTAAACGGAAATCTTTTTTTTTTTCATCCCAAGGTCTCTTTTGTTGACACTGCAAAATAAATACATTCATCTTATACAACCAAAAAAGTTTAAAGAGAAAAAGTAAGCAAAAGAAGTAAAGAAAATATATCTTGTGCATTCCAAAATCAACATTACTATTGCAACATAGGGACCGTATTTCTGTATTCTACTGTCAATTTTCAATGATAAAAATCATTAAAATAATTTGATTGGAGGCCTGTGTTACTATTGAATGGCATTTCTATCCATTTTTTTTTCAATGTAGTTGGACATATTAAAGTATTCGGTAGCAATCTTATATGAGGCAGCAAGATATTACCAGTATGTCCATTCCAGTGTAAAGATGTACTAAACAAGCTCCGCAGATCTGTTGCTCACTTGCATAATCTGTTATACATAAAGTGTATGTAAACAGACAGAAACTTTGAAATGTCAAATAACTATATATAGATTAGTACAAAGTCCATCACATAGATTCTACTCTAAATCTGTATTTAAATTAACAAATCAAATCCTGTTGTATGACCACCACATTTGTCCAATGAGAAAAACACTAATGATCTTCACAAATTATTTCAGAAAGAAAACAGAATATTCAAATAATGTATTTGCTATTGTATTATTGAAGGTTTCTAGATGCTACTGCATTTCCTTTCCCAAAAACCCATGCTTGAGTCATCCTTTACCATACCAGAATTTGCAATAGGATCAACAGACTGGAAATTGAGCTTCCTCTGATTCTAGTTTGCCACCTGTTCTTCTCTTTTTTTATAGTACAATTTCGGCAGCTGATTTATTATACAATGTGTACTTTGGCAACACTACATGTTATTGTAGACCATTCACTACTGCACTGTGGGAATAGGTGTAGGAGTAAGTTTATAGTAGGAAGGTGGTGTCAGAAGCGATATACTTGTAATCTGTTATTTTAAAGTTGTTGTATGGTGTAATTATATACAAGTTAATTGGCTATCCAGCATGCGAAAGCCATAATAATATATTTTAATGTCTATGGGTAGAATGTAAATTAATACTGTACTATAAACATGATTTCCGTTATCACATATACAGTGGAGGGGAAACGTATTTGATCCACTGCTGATTTTGAACGTTTGTCCACTGCAAAGAAATGATCAGTCTATAATTTTAATGGTATGTGTTTTTTAACAGTGAGAGACAGAATAACAAAAAAAAAAATGTAAAAAAAGTTATATATGATTTGCAGGTCAGTAAGGGAAAGAATTTGATCCTCTATCAATCAGCAAGATTTCTGCCTCCCAGGTGTCTTTAATACTGGTAACGAGCTGAGATTAGGAGCACTCTCTATAAGGCGAGCCGTTGACGCACACATGACTTAGGCTTTAGGGGTCGCAATGGGCTCCTCCAGCGCTCATCGCGAGGCCCGGGCGTGACCCGGGCTCGCGATGAACCCCAGGGGGCGCATCACCCCCGTACCTAGTTCCTGCCAGTTGAGGGCTCGCAATGAGCGCCAGAGCCCCTCCAGGCTCGCATCACCCCGCAGAACCTGGTTCCTGCCAGTAGCTCAAACACATACATGGATGCGACCCTGCCAGAAGCGCCGCACTTTGTCTTCTCCTCTGCGCCTCCGGTCGTCCAGCCAGAAACTACTTTCTGGATCAAGCCACGCATCGCGCAGGCGGGATGCACATGCGCAATATGCGGCTTCATCCACAAAATAGTTCCAGCTGGAGGACGGGAGCCACTGAGGAGGTGAGTGAGGCCCTGCTGGAAATATTCCATCCAGGTACGACACACAGGGGAGGGAGAGGAGGGGGCCGGGGAAACGAGACAAGGTAGGGAGAGGAGGGGGGAAACGAGACAAGGGAGAGAGAGGAGGGGGGAAACGAGACAAGGGAGGGAGAGGAGGTGGAACAGAGACACAAGGGAGGGAGAGGGGGAAGGAGACACGAGGGGGGAAAGGGAGAGGAGGAAAGGAGACACAAGGGGGAAAGGGAGAGTGGGAAAAAGACACGGGGGAAGGGAAAAGGGGGAAAGGAGGAACAGGAGAGAGAAATAGTGGGGAAAGGAGACACAGGGGAGGGATAGGGGTGAAAGGAGATACAGGGGAGGGAGATGGGGAAATGAGATACAGGGAGAGGGAGAAAGGAGACACGGGGGAAAGGAGATAAAAGAGAGGGAGAGAGGAGAAAGGGAGAGGGGGAAAGGAGGTATAGGAGAGGGGGGAAAGAGAGGGGGAAAAGAGGCTGAGATGGCTGAAGGGATTAAATGTGTATAATAATTTGTCTCTGAATAACCTTACTTGTGAAAGTGTTTTTTTTTTATTTATTTGTTTGACACAACATTATTATTTTTTGGCTAAACTGAACCCTGGCTTTTGTGTCCCCTCCTTTCTTTAGTTCCTTACACATTTGGACCTAACATCATAACAAATAGTGTAGAGAGATACATTCTGTTGCTTACCACAAATTACTGCTTTCCTCTTACAATTTTATAACTGTAACTACTTATATGTAATTGAATACATTTTTTGACTTTGCATAAGGAATAGAAGTGCACACTCTTAGTTTAACAGAAAAATAACTGCTAATTTCACAGATTGGTTTCTAACCGGTTTGTATATATAATGCTCTTTCCAAAAATAGTTTCACATAACAAAATAGTTCATGGAACATATCAGCAAATGGACTGAAAACTACCTTTCTTTTTCATTTCTTTTTTTTAAATAATTTTAATTGTGAGAAAAAAAGATTAAAACATATGTTAACATATATTAAAGTGTAAACAATGAAAAATTGTGGTCTAAAACATAAACATTTTCCTTTCTCTTTTCTCAGATATTTTTCCTTTTTTGTTTCTCTAAAATTATATTCACCTTCTTGCATTGTTTCTTAACTCAACTTTAACAAATAGACCACTGAGTTAAATATAAAAAATAAAAATAAAATAAAAAAAGGAGGGGAAAGAGAGGAGCAAAGAGAGGGGGGAAAGTTATCTAGTCCATGATATCAGACTCCTGCATTCACCGTCTGTCGGCCCTCTGGGTCCAAATTTCCCAACACGTAGTCCATCTTCTATAATTCTCATCTAACTCAGCAGATAATACTCTCATGTAATGAATAGAATTGATTTTTTTCAAAACTTCTTTGTATGTTGGAATGTTGATTTCCAGTGTTTTGCAATTATACTTCGGGTTGCTAGGAATATCTGGTTTGACAAAAATGTTGCTGATTTTGGAAGGTCTGGGATTGGTAATCCTAACAAAGCTTCCCATATCTCATAAATTCTCTAAAGAGATATATCTTTCGTTCCAAATGTGCTTAATTTTGGGACAATCCCATAGCATGTGTTTTAGAGTTCCTGAAGTATTTCTGATATATCAACACTTGTTTTTCTTATACCACACTCATAGAGTTTATGGTTAATACTTACTGTTTGTAATACCATACATAAATCCTAGCTTATGACGGTTTCTCACACCATATAATATCTCTTCTCCGCTCTTCAAAGTTCATGCAATATCAGCACCTTCACACATTCCTCCCCAAAATCTGCATATGGATGACTCATAATGGTCAGAATATGACAACAGCCAAGACATTGTGGGATGTTGCCCATATTCAGAGTCAACATTGCCATGAGGTTGATATCTCACAGTAACAATGTCCTGGCTGTTGCAAACATCCATATTGTTTTTTTAATCAGTGAAATTTAGTATGGTGTGGTAGATATAGGTTGATAGATGGCTGGGTAAGGGTAAAATGTGAGTAAGAATGTATTTAAAAGTAAAGGACACAGGAAGTAAATAGGTGAAGAATGTAGATATTAATATGCTGGGGCCTGGATGAATTGAGGTATATATAGGGATGATAGAAGAGTACAAGGATTGAATGTAGCATGACATTGATTGACTGTGATTGTTGGAAAATAAGGAAACATAGGTGAGGTAAGATACACTGGGTAAATGTATATAGGAGTTGAAAAGGTATCAGGGATTGAAGAAGCAAAACAAATAATTATGTATGTGAAAGATAACAAGGAGTAAGAATTGATATATTAAAACATATTGAGAATATATAATCCCCTTTTTAGAATAAAAAACCTTTTGAGGTTATAGAATGACAATCATTTTTCTATTTTAATACACTTTCAAAACAATGAACTCACTTTTTGTCCTTTAGCTCCACTGCAGTCACATTTGCTAGTGCCACATCCATTACATGCCTAAAAAAAGAAAAAATATATATTAGAGACATATTTGTTTTTCCACTATAGGTAAATCTATTTGCATTTATTATAATATAGGAAAAACTCTAAAACATTACACTAACCTTCATTTGACATATATAAAGATTCAATAGTCTGCATATAAGACGGTATAATGTTCAGGAAGTTTGATTAAATATTACAGACTGTATGCAAGTGACACTTTACACCAGCTGTAATACAGTGCCAGACAAATGCTAATATCCACAGAATGTGATTAATGACTTGCTTAAGCCCCATTAGTACTGGAGATTAACATTGTAGCCATGATTTTCTATTCCAATATTTATTTGCAATTAAACACTTTTAAATTGCTTAACGTTGAATTATATTTTAAATCTGAGAAAGATAATCATCTTTTATCTTCATGGGCCACATGTTCAACCCCAAACTTTTAATGCACTCCACTGAACATTTACAGTGATACACTTTATATAGGATTTTAAACAAGATATTTAAGAACTCCTGGACAATTTCTACAGTTCCTATATCATCCTATACTGCAGATTTACAATGATATGACTTTCCTCAGTTCTTTAAGATATCTCACTTATATCTGACCACATTTATTAATAAACATTTGCTTAAAGTTTTGGGAGGTTTCAGCAAAGGCTGCATTTAATGTTACATATGAAGCCAACCTCTGGAACATTTTCTATAGAGCTTAATAACACAGTTTCAGTGCTCATTAGTATGTTGCACATTTAAAAGAGTATGTTTTAAACCTTCTCTATGTCTGTTGAATATAAGATGCAGTCAATCGCTATAGTGGAGTAATTTCTTCATAGACCTCAATAACTTGATCAATGATTCTAACTCTCCCCAAATTAGAGTTTGTCAGAGGGAAGTCACAACATTGCTGAAAAAAACAGTCTGCATATGAATTAAACTATTGTTTTTTACCTTTCCAACACTATTTTTTTTATATAAGAATACAATTCTGTATTGTTTAAAAACTGCATAATAGATAATATGTGGGTTCCACTTTGTATTAAAAGAACCTTATAAATATTTCTATCTGGGCATGATAAGAGATTTTATGAATTCCAGTTTACAAATAATAAAATCTTAAATATTACAATCAGTTTTGGAAAGAAAAAAGGACGCTCATCTAATAGAAAGCTTTAATCTATGGCAGTGTTCTTGAACTGTTTCTTGATGAGAGTTAGTTCTGCTCAATATAAATGTTGAGACTTACTAAGTGATGTATACAATCCAATACAACAGATTGCAAACTTTACCAAAAAAGCAATAACTAGCAGACTACAATGTTTTGGAGCAGTTTACATAAAACACTCTTTTTCTGCAAGCTTTTGGTAGGGTAGCTTGCTATACCAACTAGGAGCTAGGGAGTTTTTGCTTCAAAAAGTTCCCAAATGAAAGATGTTAGCAGTTAGGTACTTATTAAGCATGATGATGAAGATTTACAGTACAGCAAATTCGGACTAGTGTTTGGTTTTAATTTAAAACATGTTTTGGCATGCTGGCATGACATCCCTCTATCCTTTAAAACAAAGTTAATGCATAAATACATTGTTTTATCATTCAATTTTCATCTGTTCAGTGTCTTTCATCTATGACAAAGTGTTTGAAGAGTATCAGACCAGGTGGTATGTTGGTGCTGGAGTTAGAATATATTTAAACAGCATGAGACTTTTAGTGCTCAAAATATATATGCTTTTCTTTTTCAGCAACACATAGAGCCAGATGTACTAATACTTAGAAAACCTCTCCCATTCATGTTTTATCCTACATTTACTAATATGTATGTTGCATAATTTCTATAAGACCTCTCACCTACATGCTGGTATTACAACCTACAGTCTAATGTTGATGTCTAAGGTGTAGGGTGATAAAGTGACATACTTAACTTACAGTTGGTGGAAAATCATTTGCATGTTCAAAATGGAATATGAATATATCTAAAATGTATTTATGAGTAAGATTATTTAAATATTAATCTTTATTTTTCACAGTCATATGTCATAAAAATGTGTCCTACTTGTAAATGTAAACACACGTGTCATAAACTGCACTTAATAAAAGTCTTTGTATAAACATTTTTTGCTGTTGTAGTTCTTTTGTTTAAATGTGACTTTCCTCCAGTTTTTTCCGTTTGACTGTAGCTGTAGATTCAGTAAAACATATTAACTAAATGAACCTAAAACATATTAAATTAAACTGAACTAACCCTAACATCCAGGTGAGTGAGATTATAAAGGAATCTAAGATATAGCTGTTCTAAGTTATTAATCCACTATAATAAATAATAATGGAAAATCTCTGCCGTTGACCTCTAGCTAGGATGACAGCCAGGCAACTATTTCAACATTTTACATTTAAAGAGACTGTGACTGGAATTCCAGAGATAAGCAGTTCAGTGTATCCATACCTCCTTATTTGGTTGAGACGTGAATGATCACATGTTGGCAGTTTGAAGGATTTGTAAAGCACATGACATCAAAGCAAGATGTGAATTCTAATCAGGTATTTTGTGAAATGAATGGATTTAAATGTTTAAACAAAAAAGGATTGCATGGAGAGATAATGAGAAAAATATGTTTTTACCAGGAACATCGATCAGCAGCAGTTCATGCACATGTGTGATGGAATTCATACAGTGTGTAAGCCATATATCAGCTGCTATCAATGCCAAATAATGCTCATTATTATAAAAAATACTTGATGTTGCACTTTTTAAGTTTAAAATGAGTATCAAACACCCCAATCTTCTTTTTCAGTGTAAGGAGAACGTTGCATCTTCCTCGTTATTTTACCTCTTTATTCTTCTTAATATACTGTTTGCTCCAATTCTGGACAAGATTTACTAGTGGTTAGTAAATGTGGGAGGAATATGAGGAACTGTGGAGTGACATTTTATTTTTGTTCAGCTCTGTGTAAAGACTCACTGTAAATTGTAACTTTACAATAAAACTACATGGAAGAGTAAACCCGAAAAGTACAATAATCCCCCTCCAGCTAATGGCACACTTGTAGTTTGAGATGGGTGTTCCTATTATGCAAGCCGGATCTGAAAAATTACGATTTTCTTTAAAAAATATTTTTATACTCATGGTATGCACAACTGTTAATGTTTGTTTGTGAAGTTTTCCCACACTACAATAGTCCTTTAACAGCTCTAGAAGCATTTACTAAGTTATGTCTCCCTTTTCTTAGTTGACCTCCCACTACCTGAGGATATGTCATGGGCACGGTAGTTTGCAAAACAGCGGCAATGAAATGATTACATTTATTCACTAAACAGCTAAATGATATCAAACTTATTTTAAACAACGTCACTTAGTTTTTCTAGCAAAGTGCCAATTTTTCTAATAGTAAGTGACATTTTATATATTGTAATCAAAATTATTAGAATTAACACTGTGATTTCCTTTATAATACAATGCATATAAATGTTAGCCATTATGGGGGCATGCAACTCTCTAGCCATAATATAGCAATGGTCTTCTAAGTCTCACTATTCCCATTAAAGGTATATGCAAGTGAGCTGGATTATGACTGCATCTGAGAATTAGTATTGTATAAAAAAATTGTTTGCATGAAAAAATACAAAAATAAACAATTACCCTAAAGTTTGCTGTTTTTCCTGCATTTGCAAACTGTTTTCTATGAATGTTGACACCCGCCGAAAATCATTATATCTTTTTGGTCTGTGAATCGAGCTGCAACTTTCCTTTAGATTTATGTAATACCCACACCATGGTATGTGTCCCTTCATTCACTGATTGTTTTATCTACATCCCATGTGATACTTCCCCCAGCCCCAGTGATTTGCCCCATCACCTCCCCCAGCCCCAGTGTTTTACCCCATTACCTCCCTCAGCCCCAGTGCATTGCCCCGGTAACCCCCCCAGCTTACATGGACAGGGTACAGTTTTACAAAAATAAACCCTCTCAGGATCCTATCTCAATCCTGGGGGTGTAAACATCACCTGCAACAGTTTTTTTTTTATGTAAAGCTAATCATACACTAATAATTCCCCTCTATCTGATGCATTCAACCCAGCTCACTTGCATATACCTTTAATTACTATGATGTTCATTGTGTGGATGTGGTGAGACTGTATAGAAGTATGCACTTGACGAGCTTCATACCCAAGAAAAGGGCAATACGTGTTTTATCTTTGTGAATAAATATTTAAATTTTATTGAATATGACATTTTTAACTATTTGCACACAAGAAGTAATGCATACCATATACACTGAAAGGCTTCACAAATCAACAACCTTGAATTGAATAGGGCTCTATTTAAGCACAATGCATATTTTATGATGTTCATTGTGTGGATGTGGTGAGACTGTATAGAAGTATGCACTTGATGAGCTTCATACCCAAGAAAAGGGCAATACGTGTTTTATCTTTGTGAATAAATATTTAAATTTTATTGAATATGACATTTTTAACTATTTGCACACAAGAAGTAATGCATACCATATACACTGAAAGGCTTCACAAATCAACAACCTTGAATTGAATAGGGCTCTATTTAAGCACAATGCATATTTTTTTTTACAGAAGTTTTTAGTTAGTGACCTTCTATCCAAAAGCAAGGTGTTCACTAACTAAATACTTCTGTAAAAAAAAATGCTATGTGCTTAAATAGAGCCCTGTTCAATTGGCCGAATTGCAATTTAATAAGGCTGCAAGTACGTAGCTCCAAGTCTCATCCATGAAGAAGTCTTCATTTCACCCTCTAAAAGTTATCACCTACTACACTGATGTTCTTTTTTCCAAGACTACAACCAGTACTTTTATTATACTACATAGAATATTTTGTTTTAAGAGAATCAGATCTGTTAAGGCAAATCTTCAACTGTCATTTGTGCAAAACAACTGATTTGTCTTTTTGGGAATATACTTCAATGTTAAAAGCTCCACTCTGCATCACCTATTTTTCTTGTCAGCTTTGCTTTAGTACTCTAAAGTACTGGTTGCACAGTTTATCACATATTTGAGTGAAATTGCTCTTTTAGACTGCACACATTTTCTAGTTCAAGATTATTTTCTCTTACCCATATTATTATATAATATTTTTTATAAAGGCATTTAAAGTCTCATCTCTAGCCATGCTCTTTACACAAGGTGCAGCATCTGTTTACTGCAGACCGTGTCCAAAAACAATAGCATCACAACTCCAACTCTACATTGCTTACATCTGGAGAAAAGATAAATAAATGTGTTTTTGGTGATGTAAAAGCAAGAGAAATAAACTAGACCACCATCATAGAGAGCACAGGAACAAACTGAAATCTAGGCTTTTTTAGGAAAGGAGTTAAGAAAAGTTGAGTTTTGGCAGTTCATGAAATGCTGTGTTTTCCAACAAATATAAAGCCTCAAGTTACAACCATTGCTGTTTTGATTGCTGTCACTATGTTTGCCTGTTCAACATGTGGAGGACATCACTGTAATATTTTTGAAGAATAATATTAATGCTAATAAAGCATCATGTAAATCCAAATATGCTTTCCTTCAAATTGATTGAAGGCCAATTAATAGAAACCACATTTTGGTAGATCAGTATACTAACATATTTTCCATACATGCCTGGTTGATATGCCCCATCCTATATGGTTCTTCACAGCAAACTCTTAGTATGTGGAATAATGTATCCCAAACTAAACATAATAAAGATGTTAGAATTAACAAAGGAATTTCATGACAATTCATAGGTTCAATGCTACAAACTATCACATATATTATGTGTAGTGGCATAAACCTGGATTATGTCTTAATAATAAATCAGAGTTATCCTGGAAAGTATACTAATATCACTGTACTATCATAAGGATGGTATTATAGCTTATAACTGTTTTACACTATGAATTATAAAGCCATTAAAGATAGTTGAAAAGAATCCTGCCTAAAAAATGGAACAAGAAATAGTATTATCTCTACAAATTATTATGTCTCAAGATAAATAATATCCTGTGAAACTAATTACACTTGAGTAAGACAATACCAAGCCTAAACCCCTTTTCTGCTGCATCTATTGCTTATCAACATAAGCTTTACAGTGGCTAAAATCTTGACACTGATAAACTCCAAACCATACACTATACACAGATGCTTCCATTCTCTTTTAATTTACCATCCATCTATTTCCATATCTAAAGAGATTCTTTCCGTCCTTCATGGCCACTCACATTTAACTCATACCCCAATTCCTTTTCATCCAACCATTCCGTCACATTAACCCCTTAAATCTATCCGCCTTCATACAAATTTCCTCTTCAATCCATTTCCCATTCAGTCATCTATAACCATTTATAGGGAAACCTTTGAGAAACAGTGATCACAACACAGTCTCATTTGATATTGAATGTAAGGGGACAACAAAAACTCTTAATTTTAAAAGGGCAGATTTTAACGGTCTAAGGGTAGCATTACAAAGTATACACTGGGACAGAGAACCGTTGGGTAAAAACACTGAACATAAATGGACAACATTTAAATCCATACTAAATATACATACATCAAATGTGGCTTAACAATGATTTAAAGATCAAGATCCAGAGTAAAAAAAAAACAGGCATTTCAATTATACAAACAAAAGACTGCTTTTCGTGAGTACAAGTAAATCAACAAGGCTTGCAAAAGGGCTATAAGACTGGCTAAAACAGAAAATGAAAAGTTAGTTGCAAAGGAGAGTAAGACTAACCCTAAAATATTTTTAAATATATTAATGGGAAGAAGGCCAGGAAGGAAGCTATGCGCAAATTATAATGTGAAACAGGCCATCTGATAAATAGTGACAAGGAAAAGGCAGATGAGCTAAATTGGTTCTTTTCTTCGGTTTACATCATAATGGGGCTACATTACTTTCACCAAATAATTGGTTAACGCAAGAAGAAATCTAACAGAGGTTGGAAAAAATAAATGTTAATAAATCCCCAGGTCCTGATGGAATACATCCAAGGGTACTGAGGGAACTGTGTTCTGTAAAAAGCCAAACCATTATATCTAATTGTTCAAGATTCACTCAACACGGGGTAGCTACCAGATGACTGTCAAAAAGAGCAAATCTGGGGAATCATTTACCAGTGGGCCTTACTTCTGTAGTGATAAAACTTTTAGAAGGGTTAATAAGGGATACTAAACAAGAGAAGTGGAAAAGCTTTTAGAAGTGTTAATAAGGGCTAATATACAAGAATATGTCTATTCGAACAGGATTATTAGAAGGAGTCAACATGGATTTATGAGGGATAGGTCGTGTCAAGTAAATCTAATTCATTTCTATGAGAAGGTTAGTAGGAACTTGGATCAAGGCAACTCAGTGGATGTAGTATTTTTTAA